>PVKY010011609.1:0-11936 GCA_004027775.1 Bradypus variegatus
CTTCCTTCCCCCTCCCCTCCCTTTCCCTCTCTCTCTCTCTCTCCCCCTCTCTCTCTGCATCAGACCAGTCTGGGGAAGGCTTTTAGTCCAAAATTAGGATCAGAGGGACACTAGCCATTTAAGTCTCTCTTTCCACACTGCTGTAGTAACAGTGGTTTCTGGTTTACATTGAACTATTAATTCGGTGTCAATCTTGAGCTTTAAATCCATCAGCTTACCCAGGCCTGTGTTTGTACGGCCCACAAGCTAAAAATGTTTTTTTGCATTTTGAAATGGTTGAAAAATAATCGTAAGAAGATTACATGATACAGGAAAATTAGATGAAATTCAAAACTCGGTGTCCGAGAGTCCAGTCTCACTGGTACCGAGCCGCACTCATTCACGTAAACGTTTACGCGTCGTCTGGGGCTGCCTCAGCACGAAACGGCGGAGTTGAGTCACGACAGGAACCCCGTGGCCGGCAAAGTCTGAACCACTTACAGAAAAGGGGTGCTGATCTGTGCGCTGACCTAATGCTCCCACCACACGGGGAGCCGCCGTGGCCCCATTTTACTGCGCGGAGCACTGAGTCCTAAAAGACTGAGGTTTGGACAACGAGGAACCTGCCTGGGGTCCTACAGCTTGGGGCAGATGGAAGCAGGATCTGAGCCCAGCTCTGACCCCAAAGCCCTTTACCCCCCAGCGTTGTCCCAAAGCACATCTCGGCCATTGCCTGGATCACACACGGCCTCCTAAGCCGTCCCCTCTCTGTTAACTCAGCAACTCAGGCCGGGGAGATTGGGGTCTTGCTCGTCTCGTCTCTTCCCCTGACGGCCAACCCCCAGGCTGCCAGCGAACGCTTGCAGGGCCACTTCCAGATCATGCCCAGGACCTGACCGCGGCTGCCAGCACCCCGGGCTGAACCTTTGCAGTTGCCTCCAAGTTGGCTCTTTGCCTCTGCTCCTTGCTGTCCCTCTTGCACTCGGCAGTCCCTTCCACCTACGTCGGGGCGCACTGCTGCTCGGCTCCCATCCCTCTCCCAGCGGCCCACTCCTCCTTCCGAGGAAGAACCCAAGTCTCACAGCTGCGATCTGGAGCCCGGTGCCCCTCTGACCTCATCTTGTCCTTTTGCCCCCTCTGCCAGCTCCCCACCGGCCACGCTGGCCTCCTCGCCAGTCGTACAACACATTGGGGGGCACCCCCCATGGGGCCCGTGTCCCCACCACCCCTCTCTCTGGAACGGTCTTCCTCCAGATGTCTGAAGCTCACCTTCCGCCTTCCTCCCTTGAAGCTAAAGTTCACCTCCTGCGCTTGCCCCTCGCTTTCTACTCCCCTCCCCTGCTTAGCATGTCTGTCCTGGCACTTACCACCCGCTAATCTACAGTCCGCTTATTGAGCTTGTTTACTGTGTACCTCTACTCTTTGGTAAATATCGTCTGTTTTGCTCACTGCTGCCATCTCGGTGCCAAGAGGAGTGCCTGGCAGATGGCAGACACACTACATCTTTGTGGGATGGATGGATGGATGGATGGATGGATGGATGGATGGATGGAGGGAGGGATGGATGGAGGGAGGGAGGGAGGGAAGGATGGATGGGGGAAGGATGGATGGATGGAGAGCGGGACGGATGAACAGTTGGTCCTGTGGCTTCCCCGTAGGGAGCAGGGTGGGTGAGGTGGAAAGTGGTAGTGGAGAGATGAGCTGGCTCCTGCCCAGGAGGAGCTGGGCCTCTCGGGCAAGGCTTTGAAGGCTTTGGCCCTGATGCCTGGAGAACACCAGGCATGCTTCGAGGTCCGAGAGAGCTGAACCTGCAACCGGGGGTACAGCCAAGAGCCGGAAACCCCAGGCCGGTCTCGGCTTCACTGTCAATGGCCGAGTTATTCCCCTCTCTGGTGTGGGGGGAGCAGGCGATGTTTCCGGGGACCGCATGCTGGAATGCTACGCATCTGGGCGTTGACAGCCCCTGTGAGCTACAGGTGGGGAGGGAGGCCAGGTACAGACGTAATCACGGAATTGAATTTATCCCTGTCTTCTGCTTCGTATATTTATTGAAACAAATGGGGACAAACCAGTGATCATGGGCAAACAAGGTCATCAGAATCCCACAGAGGTCATTGGATCTAGATGGTCCCAGAGCCTGGGAGAGGAAATCCTGAAGTGGGGAATCTCACAACCTCATGAAATAGGTCCTCCGCTTTGTTCTCCGGGGGGACCGGGAGGGAAGCTGAGCTGGAGGAGCCCGTGTCTGGGATGAGAAGGGAATTCCTGTCTTGTTGTGTGTCAGCCGGGCTTCGGGGCTGGGGAAAGCAGAGGCCCCAGCTGATTAGCTAGGTGCGGATGTCAGGTTTGGGGGAACAGGCTGTGCCCTAAGAAAGGCAGCCCTTGGGCGACTCCAGCTAGGAGAACTTCCAGAGGCTCTGGCGCTGCTTCCACTCTCCGATGACTGCTCCGCGGCAGAGTTTGAAGGAGCTACTTTGGAGAAGGTGCAAGGGCTTGGTGGTTCCCTCCCCGTGGGCACCGGGGTGGAAACAAGCAACCCACGGGCGTGGCGGGGAGGCCCACAGGCCCGAGCAAGGCTGGCGAGGAGGGATGTCAGTGGCGACAGCAGGAGCTTCTGCTCCCGGCAACCACTGCCCGGGATCCAGGAGCACGGCTCACCGGCTGGGTGGGCAGCAGCCCGGGTCCCAGGTGACCCCATCCGGCCATCACAGTCCTTCGGGCAGAGGGACTCAGCTTGGTGGTGCTGAAGGTCAAGTCAGTGCATCTACAACACACCGGCTGACGTGGAACCAGCAGACGGTGGGCTTGCCCTTGGCCACAGTCTTCCTCCATTTTTTTCCGGCAGTGTGCCCTGCCTCTCCCACTGCTCCTGTCGCCGGCTCTTACCCCCGTGTCTTCTCCTTGACCTCCGGAGGTGCCAAGGCCTGGCACGAACTGTCCTAGAACAAATTACAGATATTTGCCTGAAATTTTTGCAGCACATAGAGTTTTGTAAAAGTATTCGGAAGCGACTGGACTTTGAGCAAGCTCATTTATTGAGGATCGGCCTAGAGCCAGCAGAAGGACATCGGGCAAATGATTCACCCCGGACCTTGGTTTCTCAGCTCTGACCCGTGGGCAACCTCGCAGGGCCCTTGCAAGGGTGACGTGAGGTCACGTGTCACCTGCCCAGGGAGGTGCGTCCTCACAGCTCGCTCGGCAAGGAGGGCCCGGCGTCCTCGGTGGGTACTTGCACCCTAGGACTCCCTTCCGTCTCCGCTCCAGTGCCAGGGGGTCGGCTTGGGGGCCGGCAACGAGGGCAAACGCCCAGCATGTGGAGTGTGCTCAAACGGCTTTCCTTTGGGGGAGAGTTTGCCTCTTCCTCCCTCTGCCTTCCTCCTCCCATCCCATTTCTTCTCACTTCCTCTCCCTTTCCTCTTCCCCACTCTCTCCCACCCTCCCGCCCTCCCTGTTCTCCAGAAAGCAGCCCAGACCCCAGCACTTCCGAAGAAGAAAGCTCAGTGGGGAGAGGGGCGTTCAAAGCAGCAGCCCCTGATTTGGGTCCTGCTTTTTACCAAACCAGCAGGGGACCACGGCCTTGAGACACCAACTCCCAGCGCCCACAGAGCAAAGGGAACAGACCACCGGCCCGTCTGTTCCTCCCGTGGGCACAGGGACAGGGACGCCCCTGTGTCCTGCACCCTTTCCAGGGTGGGGGTGGAAGGCTGTCTTCTGTCCTGCGTCACTGCGAAGCCTCTGTCAGCTCCAGGCAGAGAGCCACGGGGTCTCGTACCTCGTCCAGGTCCCAGGAGAAGTCCGTCTGCGTCACACTCAGGCCGCGAGGAGCCTGCCCGGGGAGGGCAGTGGAACCTGGTGGAGCCCGTGAGGGCCCCGGGCACCCAGGGCTGCCTCGGCTGGGGCCAGGCGGGAGGGCAGCGGGCGCATTTGAACAGGCCCGGCCTTCCCTCGGAGCGGCCTCGCCATCGGGGTTAGACCCCAGCCCTGAGGCTGGTGGGGGGTATCTGGTTAAAGCCAACAGCTGCCTTTCATTTCAGCCCTGAGGCCAGGCTGCCGACTGCCAGGCCACAGCCGTGTCCAGTACCCACTTCCACGCTCTCCTGCTTCCTTTTTGGGTGACTTTGGACAAGTCACCTCACCACTGTCCGCCCCGGGAACGGGATGGGAGAGCCTCTCTGGCCGTGAGCTGGGAAGCAAGCTGGAGGGCGTGATGGCCTCGTTCCCAGCTCTGTTCCTGGCTGAGCAGGTCCCATGCTCCGTGTTTCCTTGAAGCAGGGATAGGGACCCTGGAGAGGCCCTTGGCACCCTGTCTCCACCCGGCTCTCACCCAGCAGCCCCGGGGCAGGCAGTGATGCAGTCTGCCACCAGGTACCCCACATGGAGCTGCTGCAGGGCCGAGCTCACCTTGCCAGGCCCTTCTTCCACGCTGCCCACTCCCAGAGCCCTCGGTGTCCCTCGTACACCACACAACCGTATTCCCACAACCTTAGCAGTGTGCAGTGACACATTTATTCTCTCCTAGTCTCTGAGGGTCAGGAGGGCAGACACGGTGGAACAGGCCCCTTGGCAACCAGTGTCAGCCTCACTTCAAGGCTTGTTTGGGGAAAAGATCCGCTTCCAAGCTCACACTGTGATGGGCACAGTTCGGTTCCCCATGGCTGGAGGCCTGCAGACCTCAGTTTCTTGCTGACCATCAGGCAGAACTTGTCCTTGTGTCCGTGCCAAAGCGGTTACTTGTTTCATCAAAGCTGGCAAGGGAGCGAGACTCCGAGCAGGGCAGACAGTAAATGTCTTGCCTCTCACCTCCTACTTCTCCTGCCTTCACTTAGCCAACTCCTGCGGTGTGTCCGGGCCCTGTCAGTCCGCGGGCCTGGGTGAGGGGCTGTCACGGTGCCCTCAGCTGCCACCCCAGTCCTGATGGTCTCCTCCCCGCTGGACGGCGAGCTGTCCCATCTCTGTGTCCTGAAGCCTAGCCCAGTGCTTGAAAGGCACAAGGGCTCAGCAAATATTTGTTGAATGAATAGTTGAGCAAAAAAATGAGCTGGTGCGGATTGTCCCTGGGGCAGCCAAAGAGAGTGTAATACACTAAGAGCTTTGCTCTAGAGCAGACTGGGGGTCAAGTTTAAAAAAGCTAAAGCTTTTGAAAGTTGTTTTCCTCTCCTGTCTTAGTTTTCTAAGGCTGCTGTAACACATCACCACAAACTGCGTTGCTTAAAGCTACAGATGTTCATTCCCTCATCGACCCCAAATCAAGGTGTCATCAGGCTGTGCTACCTCTGGAGGCTCTAGGGGAGAGTCCGTCCCTTGCCGGCCTCTGGTGGCTGCCGGTGTACCTTGATGTGTGGCTGTGCCACTCCGATCTCGGCCTCCATGGTCACGGCCTCCTCCTCTTCTGTCTTCTATTCTGTGTATCTGTTATAAGGACACTGGCCATTGGATTTAGGGACAACCCAGATAATTCAGGATGATCTCCTCATCTGAAGATCCTTACCTTGATCACATTTGCAAAGACCTTTTTTCCAAATAAGGTCACACTCACAGGTTCTGGGGAGTAGGTCGGGGACCTGTCTCTTTGGGCAGTTCCCCCCTCCCTAAGCCACCGTTTCTCCAGCTGAAGAACGGGACAGGACTAGCATCTCCCTTGGAGGCTGCTGTGAATGAATTAGATCCCACATGTTTCAGCCTAGAGCAGGTTCTCCAAAAACAGTAGTTGATGCTTTTATTATAAACAGTCACTGACTGGATGAATCGGCTAACTGTGGGGCACCAGCTTTGGCTGGTGGATGGTTGCTGCCCCCTTCTCCATAAGTTTCTTGCCTTTGAATCCCTCAACAACAAGCAGAACTGGGACCCAGAACACAAATGCACCACACACCCGCCATGCGCATCAAAGACGTAAGTGGTAGCATTTATGCAGAACCAGTAGCGATGTCAAAGAGCCAGTTGGCTGTCTTTGCTTTAGCTGGGTTATAAAAGAAGTTTATTAACAGCAAATCTGTTTACACGTGTGCTCCCTCACTCTTCCACCTTGCTTTGGTGATGAACTTCAATTCTCTGAAGTTGAACCTTGCTGACTTGCTTCCCAATAAAGCAAACAATCCAGCCAGCCGGCCTTTTGCTTTCTACCCTTTCCATGAAGCTGGGGTGAAAGGTTATTTCTGGTTGGTTGCCTTCCAAATGCATTAAGCTTGAACAGCAACTTGACTTCAGACCACCCGCTTTCAGAAACATCTGAATGGATCATTGAACCGGGCCGCCACAGCCCAAAGCAGCTCTGATCAAAGTGGCGAAGACCCTGGCCCAGCCATGCCGACCGTGGACGATGTTTTGGAGCAGGTTGGGGAGTTTGGCTGGTTCCAGAAGCAAGCCTTCCTGGTCCTATGCCTTCTCTCGGTGGCCTTCGCCCCCATCTACGTGGGCATCGTCTTCCTGGGCTTCACCCCTGACCACCGCTGCCTGAGCCCCGGGGTGGCCGAGCTGAGCCAGCGCTGCGGCTGGAGCCTGGCAGAGGAGCTCAACTACACGGTGCCCGGCCACGGGGACGCGGGCACAGCCTTTGCCCGTCAGTGCAGGAGGTACGAGGTGGACTGGAACCAGAGCGCACTGGGCTGCACTGACCCGCTGGCCGGCCTGGCGGTCAACAGGAGCCTCCTGCCGCTCGCCCCCTGCCAGCACGGCTGGGTGTATGACTCCCCCGGCTCCTCCATCGTGACCGAGGTGAAAACATACCCCTGCCATTTGGGGTAATGTGGGAGTTTCCAGGGACAGGGTGAAAATGACAGACAGGTCTCATATGATTCAGTTTCCCACCAGGAACGCTGAGGAGAGGGAAGAAGGTGGGGGGCAGGGGGAGTAATATTTATTAAGCACCATACAGGGTACTCTGTATTTTCCTCTCATTTAATCCTGCACACAACCGTGTCTTCCGGGAGGAAGCTGAGGTTCAGAGAGGCCAACTCATCCAACCTGAGTTGGATTGGACAGGGGTCCATGTACAGTTTAGGGGACCCTCTTCTTACCACCCACTGGCTTCTCCAAGAGTCCACAGAACTCACTGTGGCTCCCGTTTCCCCACCATTAGTGTTGCTGATGCGATGCCTCCTTCCCAACACTTGATACATAAAAGATGGCGGCCATTGCGATGCGGCAATTGCCTGGGCTTTGGAGCCCGACTATTTTGTTGAATCCCAGCCTTGCCCCTTATTAGCTGAGTGTCACTGGGTATGTTACTTTGGCCTCTATGACCCTCAGTTTCCTCATCATGAAAATGGGGATGATAAAACCTACCTTCTAGGGTGTAAAGTTTGACCAAAAAATGTGAAAACACTAATGAAATACAGACTGAATGACTGAGTTACTCTGTGAAGGCTCATTTATGGCTCCTGGGATAGGGCAAAGGCATCATACGGGCCTTGCTTGGATAGTTTAATTAGTTATTTGAGCATTTTGATTTGAGAATATTTTGTAAAAAGTGCTACTTCATTTTTTTTTTTTCTATCATGGACCCTTTTGAAAACGTTGCACTATGACAAGTGTGGGCTCTTGGGAAATTGGCCAACCCATAGCCCAAAACCGATTCTGAGGCTGGGTTGGGGTTGGTTTGGTGAGGGCATTGCTTCCTTGAAATAAGATGTACCTGGGCCCTCCCCCCTTGTCTTTCTGCCCCAAATGCCCATCCCTCAGGCTCTCAGGGTTTCTTGGGTCTCCTCTCTTCATTTCTTCTCTTTCCTTAGTGGTGCTGGCATCATTTATTGCTGTTCTAGGTGAAGCCCAGTCTCCTCTCTGCCCAGTGGCTTGATAAGCTCTTTACCTGGGGGGAGACAGAGCAGGAGGCTTCCCAGTTCAAGAGGAGGGAGTGCTGGTGTGGCCTGCTTTACATGCTACCAAGCGAGCATCCGATCTCTGAAGGATCCTCCTATGATGGACAGCAAAGGAGACGAATCACTTTCCAGGAAAACTTAACTGTCAGACATTCTTACTGGGAATCTGGGAGCAGATGAAGATGGAGAAGTAGTCATGTACTCCGCTTTTAAAGGGTCAGATTCAATCATTCATCTGTTCACTCATTTACTCATTCATTCATCAAACACTTTTGAGCTTCTCCTGTTCCAGGCCTTGGGTGTGATGCTCTGAGGAACACAGAGATGAAAGGTACGAGGTTCTCTCAAGGAGTTTGCAGCCTCAAAGAGAGTGAGATGGAGGGAGGCTGGAGAATAAGAGCATTTGTGCATCTGATGATAAACCCAAAGCCACGTGTGGTGAATGCTGTGAGTGGGCACAGAAGGGTCAGTGAGTTCCAAGCAGAGAGAAATCTCAGCTGCTCAGGTGGCATTTGAGCTGAGTCACAGGTGGCATGTTGACCAAAAAGGAAAGGGAACAAGGGAAGGAAGAAAGTTCCACACCAAGGGAAGAACAGGGGCAAGGTTCAGGGGCGAGGGAGCATTTGCTGTATTCAGAGAGCAGTGACTTATTAAATTGACTGGAATCCAGGGTCCCGCAGTGTAACAATGAGGGAGGATATTGGTGATATCTCACCTTGGTGCATGAGCGTGATGTCCTTAGCACAGGGTGGCAAGTGAAACAGAGCGCCCAGGACGAGCACTTTCTTTTAGTATAAGCATGTCCCAGACATTGCATGATGTTTGACAGTGATAACTGACTGCAAAACCAATATTGCATGGGACACACTTATAATAAAAAAATTCATTGTTTATCTGAAATTCAAATGTAACTGGGTCTCCTGTATTTTTATTTAAATCTGGCATCCCTACTAAGTAGTTTAGTCATATTTAGGCAGAGGAGCAAGGTGGCCGGACCTGGATTATTGAGAATGTTCTTGCTTCAGTGAGGTGGGGGTTGGAAGGGGCAGGCTTCACCCAAGGGAGGGAGACATGTGAGGAGGACAAGAGTGTCCCGATGAGAATGTCAGCTCACATGGGTGTCACAGGAATGAAAGGGAGAGACGACTGAGAGACGTGGGCACTGGGGTTGGGGAGAGGGAGAAACCAGTTTGGCTGAGGGTCCTGGTTTGCTGGACTGGGTGAGTGAGCAGCTGGGAACTGAGACTGGGAGACAAGGGAAGGTGCAGCCGGGCAGCTAGACATGGAGAGGAAGGGTCAATGTAGGAGAACTGAAGGGTTTTAGAACCGATTGGCTACCCATGGGAATTAAGGGGTGGCCTTCAAACAGACCCCCCAAGACCTAGAGCTTTGGACATGAATTGAGAGAATCCTGGAGCCAGTAGTGGGGATAGGGAAGAGGAATTGATTTTAGGAGAAAAAGTTCATTTGGAGTCAGACTGAAGTTGAAGGTGGACTCTGGGTCAGGAGGCAAATGGACACTGGCTCCTGGATAAGAGTTACCTTCCACTTCCTTCTTTTTTCTGAGCACTTTGAAACTGCCTTGGCTTCCACTCCTCATCTTCAACTGAAGTTTAATCTCAGGGAATTAACCTTAGTTATTCATTTCTGCAGAAATAATCTTTAACTTAGCATTGCCTTGGACATTGGAACTTGCATAAGGGAGGAAGATAAGCCAATTTATTTGAATACCAAGTTTAATACCCACCTCAAGGCTTGGGGACTGGGGTGATGGGGCCCATTTGGGGAAGGAATGTTCATGTTTCCTGATGTTTGACTACCCCCGGCTTCTCTTCTTCTGCTCCCTCAGCCCCAGCTTCAGCCCAGCCCACATACAGGGCTGGCGAGCCTCTGTCTTCCTCTGCGGTGAGCACTGAGCAAGAGAAGCAGGGCCAAGACTGAAGGGAGATTAACGAGGACTCTGGGTGGATGTTGTTTGGCATCATTGCCCCTTCCTTCTCTGTGCCAGAGGGGAAGCCCCTGTTGCTGGTGCAGCGAATGGGCCTGGAAGAGTCATGGGTTTCCCACCCATGGGCTCTTCCGAGGGGTTGGCCATGTCTTCCTGGTGTGCACACACTAGCGCCCGGCAGGGAGTGGCTATAGCAGGAGTACAGCCTTGCAGGTACCTCCCCAAAAGAGCCTCAGCATTGCTGGGGAGCAGAGTCAGTCGTTGGTGAGAGGCTGGGGGTGAGAAGGTGAGCCTGAGATGCTCAGCAGCCTCCCACCCTGTGAACTCCCGGGCTCCATGCCCAGCCCTGGGGAAGATGCCATATTCGTTTCCTAAAGCTGTCAGAGATCGCTTCAAAATGGGTGGCTTGAAATTTATTCTCTCACAGTTCTGGGAACCAGGCATCCAAATCAAGGTGACCCAAGGCCTGTGTTCCTCTGAAGGCTCCAGGGAAGAACCCTTCCTGGCCTTTTCTGGCTCTGGAGTTTGCCAGCAATCCCTGGCATTGGTAGACTTGGAGGGGCAGCACCCTAATCTCTGCCTCCGTCTCCACGTGGCCCATGTGTTCCTGCGTCATCTCCTGTCTCTTATAAAGACACCAGTCATTGGGTTGGAGGTCATCCAGAACAACCTTATCTCGAGATCCTTAACTCAGTTACACCCACAAAGACCCTTATTTCAAGTCAAGTCACATTCTGAAGTCCTGGGTGGGCATGTCATTGAGCCCACCACAGATGGCAGGGAGGGCAATTTCAGGAAGGACGGCAGAGACACTTGCAAAGATTAAAACAAAACACAGCAAGCCCCACCCCTCCCCCCAAAATCATAAAACCAAAATGCAATGGCCAAGAAAGAAAAACAGGCTCAGATGTAACAAGTCCACATAGCCTGCCCCCACCATGCAACGTTGGTGAACCCTAGTACCTAGAGAACATTATCTTAGGCAACGGGGTGGAGGGATACAAAAGAAACAGCTGATCAGTTGGAGAAACAGACCCTGAGACAACCAGATAACACCTGGGAATTGTCTGGACCCGTGCATGGTAGTTACCGGGGCACAGGCAGATAAAACTCAAGGAATCGCCAGCTGAACACTGTAAGTGGGCGGCCTCCTTGGGGGGGCTCTACGGAGAAGGTTTGCTTCAGGCTGAACTTCAAAGGAACGAAGCATTTGGATGGGTGGAGAGAATGAGGGAACAGCAGGCACATGGTTCCCACTGAGCTGAGGTAGTTATGCCAGCAGGTACTGGGTTCTGGGTCATAGGAAAATTAAGGGGAGAGACTCACCATTAGTCTCTGAAGTCAGATAACATTCGAATGGGAGAATATGCTCTAGGTGGTAAAGAACTGCTACCTTACGTGGCGTTTAAACAGGTTCCAGCCTGGATTTTATTTTTATCTGTATGATTTTTATCTATATTTCAGAAAAAAAAATTGCTCTTGTCAATGAGATGTTCTTAATGGTAGACCCCAAAGGAAAAGCCAAGACAAGTGCATGGCTCAGGGCTGGCGTTTTTAGGGATTTCAGGGTGGGTTGATAATAAAATCTCATTTAAAAAAATCAAATAGTTTATTATTTACTGTGAGGGGGTTGAACTGTGTCTGCCCCCAAAAATATGTCCAAATCCCAACCCCTAGCTCTGTGGTGGTGACCTTATCTGGAAATAGGGCCTTTGCAGATGTGCTTGGTTAAAATGAGGGCAAACTGGATTACAGTGGGCCTTGTGTGAAGGGGGAGATTTGGACACAGCACAGACACAAGGGGAGAGCACCATGTGAAGAGAGAGGCAGAGATTAGGGTGACGCAGCTACAAGCCATGGAACACCAAGGACGGCGGCAAACAGAGAAGCTAGACGAGGCCAGGGAGGAGTCTCCCCTGCCGGACTCAGAGGGAGCACGGTTCTGCTGACCCCTTGATTTCAGATTTCCAGCTTCTAGAAGGGTGAGACAGTCAGTCCCTGTTGTTCTGAGCCACACACTTTGAGGTTCTTTGTTACAGCAGTCCCAGGAAACTAAGACATTCACCCAAACAGTTTTCACACGAGTGTGATGGAGCAGTTCCAACGTGCCTGTTGCAGACCGGGAAACTGAGGCCCAGTGTTGCCAGGTGGCTTGACTGCCATCCCACGCCGTGGCGTGCACCGTCGTCTGG
>PVKY010011610.1:0-11921 GCA_004027775.1 Bradypus variegatus
GTTCTTTTTATTTTTAAAAATAGCTTTTTCTATGGAAATAGCATAAGTTCATTGCAGAAAAATCAGATATTACAGATATGAAAAAGGGGAAACATAACCTCACTCCTCAGGAATAATTTATGTTTTGTTTTGTTGAATACTGTTCTAGAATTCATTCTTTCTCCATGTATGTATATACACAGATACATAAAAGGATTGCTGGGAACAACATATATATAACCAATAAATGATATCTACCATTTTAACCCCCCCATTTAATAACATATGAAGAACATTTTTCCATGTCAGTAAATGCCTTTTATGACATCATCCATAGGGCTATATTGTGCTCCATTCTGTGGACACCCCCAATCTATGGACATGCCCCAGTTTGCTAAATGAATGTCCCACTTGTTGGATGTTTACATAGTTTTGTTTACTATTAAAAACAATATAGTAGCTATATCGTGCATATTCCTTTTATTATATCCTAGATGTAGAATTGTGAGGTCAAAGAGCACGGCGCATAGTCTTTGATTTATCTTATTTCAAGCCACGGCAGGGATTCTGGGAAGTGGGCAGCATGGTCAGTCCCCTCCCTGGTTAAAGAGTGCTGGGTGAAGAGCAATGCACACTGACTTTGGAGTCCGCGGGCCAAGGTCAAATTGTGGTTCTGCTGAGAAAACCATTCTGCTGCTGGGAGTCGCCCTTTCTTCAGGTGTGAAGTAGAGTTGGTGCAGGGTCCCCCAGGCGAAAGGAGAGCGTGTAGACACGTGTGTTTCCTCATGGCAAGTGCTCTTCCACCTTTTGCTCTTTCCTTATTTTCTCTGGGTCCAAGCTAGTTGGAAAGATAAGGCTGATATCACACGAGGAGTTAAGACCCTGCCAGGCAGTATTTAGTTGAGACAGACACTGAGTGTGCCAGGAATGCAGTGCGGGGAGCAGTCCTGGTGGCTGGGGTGTCAGAGGATGCTTCCCCAGGGGGCCGAGCAGGTCCTCAGGGACATGTATGGAGCTGAGCTGGGTCTCCAGGGATGGAGGTGTGTGTGGGGAGTGGGGGTGGGGTGGAGGGGAGATGAAAATAGTAATGGCTCCAGTTTGTTGAGCTCATAAAGTGGGACTGAAATCTCCTATGGGTCTTAGCTGTATTAACTCTTTAACCCTCACAAGAGTGCCATGAGATAGATGCTATGACCATCTCTATCCTACAGATAAAGAAACCGGGAGAAGAGGGGCTAATGAACTTAAGAGGTTACACAGTGAATAAGTAGCTGAGCCAGAGCTTGATCTCAGTGATTGCTTTCATTCTCTTCCTCTTTCTGTCATACACAAACGAACACTCTCCATGGAACTTCTGCCCCCCCCCCACAGTCACTCACCCCTTTTCTGGAATCTGCCAGTACTTTGTGCATATCTCCACTTAGGCTCCCTATTACATTGGGGGATAACGTTTGTCTACTTGTCTGTTCCTTCAAACTGGACTGTGAGCCTACTGAGGCCAGGGGCCATGTCATACTCAACTTTACACCTCAAACCCAGCACAGTGGTTGCTCCCCAAGACTGTTCATGAATGATTGGAGAAGGGAATGTGTGATGCTCACCCCAGGACAGAAGGTGGATGGGCTTGGCCAGAGCAGAATGTTTGGGTAGGGAGATTGGGGGACAGAAAATTGGACAAGTTTCACTGGTAACACCAGGCTGAGTTGCTTGGAGGTTGGCCTGCATAGTCCACGGAGAATCATGGAGATCCCAAAAAATTTCTAAAAAGGTTAATCCACAGGGTCAGGCATTCAGGGGAGAGCATGTGAAGTCTGGTGACAGCTGGAATAAAGGGACGGGACAAATAAGAAAGTCTTTATGAAAGGAAAACCCGTAGAACCTGGTAGATGACAGACTAGATGTGGGATAGAGGAGAGCGGGAGCAGCCACAAGGACCCCTGAAGTCTTGAACTTGGTAGTTGAGAAATGAGAGGAAGGTTACCTGAAATATTCTAAAGGGAGAGGTAATCTTGAGGGATTGACAAAACTTTGACATGATGAGTTTGTGGAAATGGCAAGTCACTCAGGCAGAAGTGTCTGACAGATGCTAATGGACATCTGTTTCCCCAGAGGAACTGAGGACATAAAATGATTTTGTCAATGATTGGGGGCCTACTTCAGGTAAGGGACCGTGAGTCACACGGGGACAGGAGGCTTATAGAGAGCACGAGGTGTTGGCAAAATTCCCAAATGTTCCTGGGCTGCGACACCTTGTAGTAACAGGTTTGATTTTGGACCTTTCTCCATTTATCTTCCCCAGAAACATTCACAATTATATTTATTACTTAAATGATTTTTACTTTAGGATTAAAAGAATTATACTCTTTAAGCTAATTGAAGACATGCTATGTAGGACTCATTAGAATAAGGAATCAGAGACGCTGTCCCTTATGGGATGGATGATGGTCAGGAGCTTAGGATTTGAGTCTTTGCTGCATCACTTCCTAGCTGTCACCTTGGGCCAATCACCAGACCTCTCTGAGCCTCAGTTTCTTTTTCTTTTTCTCTTTTTATTTTTGTCATGTGAGAACAATCATGTCAACCTTAGGGGGTTTCCAAGAGGATTAAATGAGATAATGAGTTTAAAAACAATCAGCTCACTGCCTGGTGCACAGATGTGCTCAGTAAATATTGTTTTCTTTATATCAAGTCAAGAAAAAGTACTTGTTTGACACCTCACTTGGGTCCCCAGCTGTGGTCTGTGCACCCAGGAAATAGACTGATGAGGTTAAATGAATGGTCAGAACAGCTAACATTTGTTGAACATTTGCTGTGTGTCAGGCACTGTGCTAAGCACTTGTTAAAGATAAACTCACTCAGGCCTCACAACACACATATGAGGTAGAAACTATTATTATCTCCATTTTTCAGACAAGGAAACTGAGGCCTGGGAGGTTCATCACTTGCCCAAGGTCACACAGCCCTGGCGTGCTGATGCCTTGCTTCTCGCCAGGGCAGGAAGTTGTCCCTCTAACACGTTTCGTGCCTTGGATTTGGGGGTTTCTGATTTCCCTGCTGGGATCCAAAATTGGGTTATATAGTATTTTGAGACCTCCACCCTTCCTGTTTTTAATTTTTTTTTTTTTTAACCTGGGAGCCACAGTCACATTTGGTAAATTCCTGAACCAAGCAGAGCACCCACCCTGTTGAGGCCACAGGGCTTGTGGATCACTGGAGTTTGTAGGCCCTGGCTCTGGGGTCACACTTAATACGTGGATCAGGACCGGCCCCGAGAAGCTGGGTCTGTAAAATCAGGATATTGCACCCATTTCCCACCCCTGTGCTTCTACCTGGATTTCATCTTAAAGTAAGCAGGAGAGGCTGGCAGACGACATGAGGCCACAGGAAGGCAGTTGCAGACCTTGCTTGGTGTGGTGGAGGGCGGGCACAGCTGGGCCCCAGGGGGACCCCACGGCCGGGAGCCTACATCATTTTTCCATTGCAGTGGTGGGAATAACACCTTCAGGAGGCACACTGAAGGCCAAGGAAACAGAGAGTCGTGAACTGTTAGAATGGAGGGGACTTGGGATCATCTGGTCCAAAGCCCATCTTTTACAGACAAGGAAATCAAGGCCCAGGAAGGTATGGGAGGGCATAACAGGTTAGCATCAGAACCAGGGCCAGAACCCCCAGTTCATGAGGGCCACCCCCACTGCTGGCCTCCTGGCTGCGAGGGTGGGGGCGAGGAAGCCCGCGTGGGTGTGGGGAGCCCTGGACTTGTCCAAGATGAGCTCCTTGCTGCCTGCAACGTACTGGGCCTGGATGGATCTGGAAGCCATGACTTTTACCACTTTGAGCTCTGTGGAATGAGAAGCTGAGAAAAGCCTGTGCAGTTAAAACAGCTGCCACCCTGAGTCCGAAAGTCTGAGTTTGGGTCTCCTTGAAGCATCTCATGAGCTTTGTCACAAGTTGAATTTTGTTTGCACTTGAGAGTCCCTAATGGGGCTTTTCTCACTTTGGGCTTCTCCACACTTGGGGAATCGGTTGTGGGCATTCCTTCATTCCCCTTGAAAGAGCTGTTGGGAAGGTGTGGGGCACCCCAGACTTCTGGAACCAGCCTGATAGGGTGAGCTGCTTCTGTCCAAATGGCCTCTCTGTAAATGTCTGGGTCCGGCAGGACACAAGGTTCTGCTCAGAAGGGCTTACTCATCAGGAGAATTTGACGCAGGAGTGATGACAGTGGCGTGAGCAGGTACCTTTATGGACAAGTGGGAAGCCCTCCCCGCCCTGGGCCCCAAGGGGCAAGGGGAGAGCACGTGGTTCCCAGAGCCAGGGATGGCTGGAGCCATGGGGGAGCTGCAGCCATAGAGGGCACGGTGCCCTAGCAGGGAAGGGCAGGGCACAGATACCCACTTTCTCTTTCTTCTCACCCTTCTCATCCTTCTGCTAGCACCTTCCGCTGGCCCAACTCCTCCAGAAGCAGAGGGCAAGGGAGCCCAGTGAATCAGGCTGTGGAGGTCAGCCCCCCACCCCAGGAGAAACACCAGTGCATCTTTCAGTCAAGTGCTTCAAGATCAGATAGACCCAAGTTCAAATCCTGTCTCTGCAACTCCCTATGACTCAGTTTCCCCATCTGTAAAATGGGGACAATAATCCTTATCTCGTGAGCTGTTGCGAGGTGAGCCTCAAATGTAGGAACGAGCTCTCAACTTTCTGATATCTGTCGGCATCAGCAGATGACAGGCACTGCTGGATCTATTTTACGAATGAGGACCAAGGACCTACAGCTGCGGAGAGAGGGGGAGTGGTATCCTCAGGGTTGTGTGCAAGTGCCACCGGGCAGAGGTGGGATAAAATGCAGCCAGTGACTCCCAAAGCCCAGGCTTTGTCTGTTGGACGCTCATCCCCTAATTGCTTTCAGTCACAGCTTTCAGTCTCTCGGAAACCACTGGCTCAGATACCCACTGCGTGCTCCAAGTTGGGCTGATGAAAATGTGCCAGAGTCATTAAGTTATCAGTGGGGAAGGCTGCCGCTTCTCCACGGCAGGAAGGATTCAGCTTTGTTCACACAAACTGTCCCTGATTCTCCCTCCTCCTCCTCCTCTGCCTCTGGACAAGAAGGAGTGAGTGGGGTGGGGGTGGGGTAGGGGTGCTGTAGCTATTCTGGGGCAACAGTGAAGACATTCATAACTCCAGATGGGGGTCTTGCATGGAGAATCCAGCTTTGGGTTAGAAAGGGGCAAAACTATTTCTGCAGCTTGACAGATGGATCTGCCCTGGGGGAAAGGAGAGAAAGGAAGGCAAGCTGGACCTTCCTTTCTGTCACAGCCGTTCCTCTGCAGGCATGCCATGCAGAAGCACAAAGCCAGGTACACGCTTGCCAAGGTGAAAAGAAGGACCTTAGGTGGGCATAGGCAGGGCTGACCGGTTCCCAGGGCGATGGCTTCAGAGGTGCCCGACGCAAAGGAGCTTGCCGTGGGTAAGGGGACTGGAGCAGGGAGGTGGGGCATGGCCCTCTCTGGATGCTTTAACAGTCTTGGGGCTCGGTCTGATTCTGCATGACAGATAATTCCAGAATGACAGCAGATGGTCCCAATACTTTATTTTCAGGATGTTTCTTTTCCCATAGTCTCTTCCTTGCTATTCCACCACCCTGGACTTCAGAGGAGAAACTACTAGATTTATCCCCCCCCCACCCCACGCTTTGGGGTGTATTTTCTTTGTCAGGCCACTTTGATGGCAGTGGTGATAATAGCTGACAATCAGTAGACTTTCTACAAGCCGGGCACTGTTTCCATTGCATTCTCTCATGTAAACATCACAGTCCTGTGGAGTAGGTATGCCATCATTGTCATCCCCATTTTCCAGAGAGGAAGTTGAGGCACAGAGAGGGTTAGCAACTCACCCAAGATCACACAGTCAGAGAGCAGCAGGGCTGGGATTTGAACCCAGGCAGTTCAGATCCAGCCTACTCACCTACCGAGGGCAGGGCTGACCTCACGGCAGGGCCAGAGCAGTTGATGATACTGGAATGACAGCCACTACATGGCTACCTGCTTACCTAAGAAGGGAATCTTACTCCTGACTCAGGGCTGGGTGGGTCCTGGGTTTGCTCTGGCAGTTCTCATGTCTCACTCAGGTCGGCTCTTTGAAGTAACTTATCCAAGATCTTCATTCCCAGCCCCAACAGGTTTTCAGGACTTACTACATAATTTGTGGGATCCAGTACAAAATAAAAAGGCAGGTCCCTTGTTCAAAAATTATTCAGAATTTCAGGATGGCAACAGCAGAATGTCAAACTAAGCATGGGCCCTTCTGAGTGTGGGACCCTGCATGACTGTCCCAATTGTGTCCCCAAGAAGCTGGCCCCATTCATTTCATATGGTTTGGAGTGGCAGGAAGATATGACTAAATGCACAGGTGAAACAGTGGTTTTTTCCTTTTCTTCCAAGCCAATCAAAGCAGGATTTCCAAGGCATTTCTTTCCATCTGAACATAGCAGTCTGATACTGATGCAATGCAACAGAGACAAATCTTGGAAATCTTGGCTGTATCTCTTGTACCTAGGATGAATTCACTCAAGGGGCTGGGACTTGGGGTCAGAAGCCTAGTTTTGGGGTCAGACGTCTTGCTCCATTAACTCCTATCCCTCTGAACCCTGCCTTTCAAACTCCCCTGTCTCCTGCCTTCTTCCTCCAGCCTCTGAACCCACTCAAGGATCTATCCTATTCATGAACAAGCCCCGTGCCCACCACCCCTGCCTCCACAGTCCCCTTTGCCCACCCACAGCCAGGCTGGAAGGGTGAGTCTGTCGGCGCTGCCATCTACCCTCTTTCTCTGGAGCATCCTGTCCCTCTGCAGTCTCAGTCTAGTCTCACCCGGATGTTACTGATTCTCTTCTCACTATGTGACCCTCTTGCCAAATCCAGGCAAGTCCTCCTCCTTGTTGACCTGTCTTAGGCAATTGACATTTTCATGCTTCTGCCTCTGTGCCTGGGTCTCCTCGTCTGTAAAATGGGGATGAAGTTGCCATGAGTAGATTTACTTGAAGGGCCTAGATCAGGCCCTGCACATGGCAAACACTCAACAGCTGTGTACAGTGGCTGAGATGGGCTTCGTCATCCTACATTGTGTTGTGTAGTCTTCCTGTAGTCTTGAACCCGACTCCTGTGGCTTCTAGGGCTCACTCCTATGTGTACCTTTCTCTGTAATTTTTTTTTTTTAAATCAGTCTCTCTTTCTCCGTCAGTCTCTTAAGATATTGGTGTTTCCTGAGTTCTGCCCTGTGTGCACCTCTCTTCTCTTCCCCCAGTCCCTCTTGGCACCCTTCTCTTACCTCTGGCTTCCATGGCCACCTGTCTAGCTCCAGCATTCATATCCTTTCCCAAGCTCCAGGTGTGTGAAGCCAAACCCAGACTGAACTCATTCTCTTCCTTGCTCACATCTGCTCTTCCTCCTGCATCCTTCTACCTTGTTCCCCAAGTCAGAAACCTGGGCATCTTCCTTCCTTCCCTTAGGATCTACAAGTCAGGCCCCGAGCTGGCTGCTGGGGGTGCAGCGGGGTGCAAACACAGTGCCTGCCGCGCTTGCTGCCAGATGGAGAGACACATATTGATATGTGATAAGTCCTAGGTAATGAATGGGGGGAACTGCATTAGAAAGACTTCCCTGGGGAGGGACATTTGAAATGAGATCTGAAGGAGGATTAAGTGTTAATCAGACAAATCTGGGATGGGTGAGGGGGAATTTCAGGCAGAGGAAGAGCTTGTGCGAAGACCCTGTGGTGGGAGGAAAAATAATGCAAGAAGTTAAAAGAAAGTCAGTGGGTAGGAAGGCGTAGAACGAGGCAGAACATGGTGTCAGATGAGACTGGCGAGGTAGACAGGGGCCAGTCGTGCACTTCAGGAAGGCCCCGTGAGTCTTGCTAGGCTCTTTGCCACCATATCCTGCCCCTTGCCACCAGATTCCCTCTCTTTAATCCCTATCCCACCCCATTCTTCTTCTCCATCCTTATGTTCGCACTGTTTCACATAGAGAACATGAAAATAGCATCTTGCCCCACCCTTCAGTCCACTTTGCTGCACTACGATCTTAAGTGGTATTTCTAAAATGTAAATCCGATTCAGCTGGCCTCTGAATAAAATCCTTCCCTGGCTCCCCAGCCAGGATAAAGTCCTGCTCAACTTCTTCTCTTTGTAGCAGCCCTCGTCCCTCACCCCAACACCTCCTTTGCACCAGCTTTATTGAACATCTTGCAGTTCCCCGGAGGTGCCAGGCTGAATGTGTTTCTGTGCCTTCCCATTTGCTTGCAACAAGCCTTTCCCTCCCGGGCCTGCTTGATGAATTTCTGCTCCTCTCACAGGGTGCCGCTCAAGGGCCCCCCCCTCCTCGGGAAGCCGACCGTCCCCAGGAGTCTGCTGGTCCCCCCTTGTGCCTCTCTTGGCCTGGCACATGCCAATGCCCTCGTCCCCCGTCCCCCTTGCTGGTGTACATGTCCGTTTCTTCTGCTAGACTGGGAGCTCCATGAGGGAGGGGACTGGGGCTTGTTTGTCTTTGTTCTTCTGCTGCCACAGTGCTGGGCACAGATTAGGTGGTTGATAAGTTATTTCTTGACTTGAAGACCTGGTGATGAAGGAATGACTTTGCCAGCAGGTGGCAAAAATGAAGATGCACCCGGAGAAGTCTTCATATAGCGTTCATGGTAAAGGAGCCTGGCGTCCAGGACCTCCGTGTGCTGCCTGGCTCTGATTCTTCTAATAACTGAGTGAAGGTCTCAGGGCTGCCTCCACTGCCGCCACCTGCCACTTTCAGCCATCCGGGAGGGCAGGTGGACCCAGGACGGCTGGATCAAGTCCAGATACATTCAGTCTTCTAGCAGCGTGGTCCTCAAAGTTTAAAGTGCATCAGCGTCACCTGGAGGGCTTGTTAAAACACAGATTGCTGGGCCCCTCCCCAGAGTTTCTGATTCAGCAGTTCTGCGGTGGAGCCCAAGAATCTGCAACTCTAACAAGTTCCCAGGTGATGCTGATGATGTTAGTCTGGGGACTACTCTGGGAATTTCTGTTCTAGCAAAAGGATTTGCTCTAAAAGTGACTCTGCAAGTCAGGGAAGGAGAGAGGAGAGGCTTTTGGCTTTGATTTAGTATTAAGTTAGTATGGATTAATGGATCATATCATACAAGCATACCTCCTCCCCTATCTCCTGGTTTTCCCACAAAGTGTTGGTGTTCATTCATCAGCCGTCCAACAAACAGGTTTTGAGAGTCTAATATGTGTGTGTCTACATATAAGGTCAACTTCTTGATGTCAACGTGGAACTGATACGGAAACTGTCCTTGAGAGAAGTCCTCCGGTGCAGACATAACTAATTCAAGGAGTCCAAAGAAGGGCTGCTGATGGCTGCTCTGATGGGTAGTGAAGTTGTCCCAGAGTGTTAGTGGGCTCGACCAAATGACCATTAGCATCCTGAGATGCTGTGATTAAGGAAGACAGTGATAATTAACATTAAAAAAAGGCACAGATGAAATGCTGTGGAATCGATAGTGGGGTGATCCATAGAGGAAACTGGGTAGATACTGATATTTTGTAGATACCGATATTATCATTATTTTTAATAAATACTTACTCCCCACCAACAGTATGCATAATGACTAAATAGATTAATATCCAATGACCCCATCCTTTGCTGTTTATTGACCTCAGATTATTCAAAAGCTTGAAAACAACAAGCCACAAGCAGGCCCTGAGTGTACCTCAGGGGCCTCTTTAGGTGCCACTTGCTGAGTCAAATGCAATTGCGACGTGTAGCACCATTTAATTTTTCTGCAACATTTACAAAAGGGTGGAGAGGGAAGAAAATGTAGGTAGCTAACTGTAGGGCTTGAATCTACAGTTGCTAGGTCACCAACTGGAGTTTCTGACTATGGTCATCTTATCAAGGAAGTCCACCCAACTGCCAGGTTCTGCGGTAAGAGGCAAAGGTCAAAGCCTCTCTTTACAGCACTAAAGACATGGCAGACCACTGCTACCCACCCTCGCTGCCATTTATTGAGCATCTCTTATGTGTTAGACACTGATTCAGGTGCTTTACGAATATTATTAATAATCCCTTTAACCATCCTTCAAGGTAGGTACTATTATCCTTGTTTTCAAATGAGGATCAAAGGCACAGAGAAATTATCTTGTCCAATTTCATTTAGTGAAACTCCTCTGCTTACTTTTGGAGGTTCACATAATCATAAAACGAAAAACTGATAAATAAAGTTCCAAAGTAATAGATCTATCTAAAATATGACCACATATGCAAAATGCAAAATTAGCAAATAGAATGCAGCCATATACCAAATAAGTAACATGCTCTAACAAAGTGGAGTACATTCTAGGAATGCAAGAATGGTTCAGTAGTTGAAAGTATTAGGAAATCAACATAATCTACCATGTCTACAAATTTAAGGAGAGTCATATATTAATATGTGATGAAAGGCTAATTGATAAAATTCTCTGGTAATAAAAAAATCTTAAACAGGATAGGAGGAACTACTTAAATTTGATAAAGACTAAAAGTTAACCTCATACGTCATTCCAAATGGTGAAACACTAAATCCAACTTCATTCAAATAAGAAACGCTTGGGTTCTTTATTTTTGAATATTGTTTTGGTGGATTTACAAATGAATTAAATAAATTCACATCAATAATTAACATAATTGACATAAATTTGAGAGATTACATTATTTCTTTTTGCCAATGATTTTATACCTAAAAAAAAAAAAACAAAAACAAGAGAATCTGGTAAGAACAGAATCTCTGCCCGAAAGTAATAAGGAAATTGGGTTGGATGCCAGGATGATGGCCCTTCACTATGCTGTCAAGGTCACACAGCCAGTGACATTGGCACCTGGAGCCGTAATTTGAACTCAGGTCTAATGCAGAAGTCTGTGCTCTTTCCACCTTGTGAAGCTCTTACTCTCACTGGTATAACCCAGTCGTCTCAGCACAGGTAATAGGGAGCATCTCTTAGGACTCGTAACTGAGGCGTTTCTGGAGAGCAGTGTGCTCTGCTGGGGAAGGGGGCCAAGAGTAGAGGGTTGGCATGGGATTTGTGCTCTGAAGAGCCTCAAGGACTCTGCTGCCAGCGATGACTCCCTCCCTAGGGGCTGAGATGTTGGCTGTGTGTGGGGAGGTTGAGGTGATGGTCTGGTCTTAACCCATGTAGCCGAACTCTTCCATCTTGGTTACTGAGCAGCCAATGACCGTACTGCCTCTCTTTCTTCCTTTTGGTTCCAAGAAGCTGTATTTCTGTTGCTTGTTGCTCTTGTCCCAAGCTGTCCATTTGAGAGGTAGTGCTTGTAAGGAACACATTTTTAAGAGGTTTGGGGCATCAGAGGCTGCCTGGAGCATCAGGGGCCTGAGTTTTTGGGTGGTCATAGCCATCAGGAGTGCTGTGGCTTCATGGTATTTATGGTGGAAATGGAGCATATTTGTCTGGCACAAAATCACCAGGCAGATACATCAAAAATATTATCGTAGGGTCAACCAGAGGGTGTGAGAAGGAGCACTGAATGGGAATCCGGGAAACTTGGGTTCTAGTGACTGCCACTAACTAGCTGTGTTCCCAGCATATCGCTTAGCCTTGCGGGACCTCACTTATCTGTGCTGGGATATTGGACTTGATTGACTCCCAGTGCCCTTTTACTTCAAAGGTATAATAATAATCTCCCTTACCATGTGCCTGGAACTAAGTGCTCTGCACAGATTAACTTGTCACAACAATTCTAAGAGCTAAGTACTATTATTATTCCCATTTACCTCTGAATAAATTGAGGTACAGAGAGGTTAAGTGACTTGCCCAGGGTCACACAGCTA
Organism: Bradypus variegatus; assembly: GCA_004027775.1. Taxonomy (NCBI): domain Eukaryota; kingdom Metazoa; phylum Chordata; class Mammalia; order Pilosa; family Bradypodidae; genus Bradypus; species Bradypus variegatus. Next base: position 11,821 of record PVKY010011610.1, read on the forward strand.
GGAAATGGTGGAGCTCTTCCATAGCTCTTAACCTCTACACTCTGCTGTTACAGTTTTTCTTCACATGGCCCTAGTTCTTACAGCAGCATTGTTCTGTTGGG
>PVKY010011611.1:0-11936 GCA_004027775.1 Bradypus variegatus
TTATCAGACTTCCAATGTGCAACAATATGGCAGATCAGATATGGTGAAGGATCGTCAGCGAAAGTAGAACTAGATTTGTAACAGATGATAACAAGCACACTTTTTCAAGCATGGTTGGACTCCTATGCAAACAAGGAGAATTTTCAATATCCAAAACAAGCAAACAAGGACAAAAATCCCAAAAGAAGAAACAAAAAAGTAACAGCAAGCTGTGAATGGACTCGAGTATGGGCAAAACCTCAAACTGGGTTTGTCCTGGGAGTAAATGCTGACACCAGCAGCAGATTTGGGATCTAAACCCAGAACCCAGCACTGATGGATAGCTAAACTTGGAGACGAAAGGAGATAAAGTGGCCCCATGTTAGCTGCACCCAAAGGCAATGCTACATGGAAGAAAGCAATCCAAGACTCAGAACTTTCATGAATTACATGGTCCAAAAAAGTCAGGCTAAATGTAGCCATCAAATGCCCAAGGAAACAAACCACCAAGAGTGAGAGTTAGCAAAAGCAATTAACCAATATAGACCACCTCACCTCCTGCACAAAAACTTCAGGTTTTGGAAGGGTCAGACTTAGAACAGAAAACAACTGGCTGAATTAAACACAGATATTTTTTTTAAAGAAGGAAGAAGGAACTATTAAAAATAACACACAGATGAAAGGAAAAAATATAATTGTTGAAATAACCGTAATCTAAACAGCATATTACATCCAGAAGGGAGAATTAGTATTATACTTCAATTTAAAAAATAAGCCCTGCACTCCTTTAAAAAGAGAGGAATAAATAATAAATGTCAAGATAAATCTAAGTTAATGAGATAAAGATTTGGGAAAAAGAGATTAACATACATGGAGGGCAGAATGGGAAGATCTAACTTAAATGTAGTTAGTGTTCGAGAAAAAACACAATAGAACAGAGAGGACACAGAAGAAAAAGCAATTTGACTGCAGAGATCTCACCAGGAATAATCAAAGCTAAGAGATGGAATAATATCTTCAAAGTGTTAAGAAAAAAATAACTTCTAACTCAGAACTGCATACCCTGCAAATTTCTTTCAAATATTAGCATGAAATAAAGACATGTTTCTACACAAATAAAAAAGAGTGTATCATCAGCAGAACTTTATCAAAGGGATTCCATAAAGATATATTTTAAGATGACAAAAAATTATTTCAGAAAGAGTTCAGAAATTCAAAAAGAGATGATGAGTAAAGGAATTGATAAATATGCTGGTAAATCTAAACAAACATTTTCTGTATAAGATAAAAATATTTAAATTGTGGAGTTACATGATGAGCTACAATACTGATAAAAAGTGCCATATATGTTGGAAGGGGTGATTGGATTTAGTGTTTTAAGGTTCTGTTATTGTTCAGGAGGAAAGTTAATATAGGAAGACATGGTAACATTTGGAGTGTGACTATTAAAACAGCAGAAACAATGCATAACCTACAAATCAGGATGGGGGAAATGCAAAAATATAAACAAAACAAATCAGAAGAAGGTAAAAATAGGTGAAAAAGGATTAGAGAAAAAGCAGGACAACAGAAAGCACAAAGTAAGAAGGCTGAAACAAGTCTACAATCTCCATTTCTGGCTGTTTAACAGATTTGATTCTGGAGATGAACTTCTTAATATGAACAAGTAAAATTTTGGATAAAATGTTGTTAAATAATTTAAGTGCATGGAACATGGAATAGGAGATGGAATAAGTGTAAGAAATTCATAGATCCCAAAAGGTGAGTGACAGCAGGAGCCCAAAAAGGTAAGGGGATACAAAGCCATCTTTCACCTCGAGTGGTTCTTTCGGACCCAGAGAACATGTACCTCCCTTTGGGCCACTGCAAAATGTGTATACCTGGGATCCCAGGGCTGATCCAAGGTAAGGAAATCTAAGGAGAGACCGCTGCGTAAATTTGTGTTCCACAGAGCTACACTTTCAGCGCCAAGGTCAGTGTGAAATAAACCTCACCCCACACAAGAGGCCTGTGGTAAACATGCTGTCTTGCCTTTGGTACTGGGTGAAGGGAAAACACCCCTGGCAATTCACACCCATAAACTAGCCTTCTTAAAAGCTTTAAGTCTAAGTTCCATCACTGATACGATCCAAACAGACCCCGGACAGCCAGCTTAATTTCATGTCAGAAGTCTCCTGAAGAAGCAGATGGTAGCAAACAAATTGTCTCTGGAAAAACCTCAACTTCAACTCAAGCCTCAAAGACTTCTCACTGATCAAGTCCTAAGAAAAATGAGCTAGAGAATCAACAGACAACAGAAAAAGACATGGAGACGTCAGATATCGGAGTTATTGTATCCAGATTACAATGTAACTTTAATATGTTTAAAGAAATAAAAGAGAAGATGGAAATATTAACAAGGATCAAAAATCTATTGAGATTTGGAATGAAAGAAATCTAAATAGAACATCTAGAAATGAAAAATATACTGATTAACAATTTAAAATTTGGACGTATTAAACAGAGCACACTACTGAGAAAATTAGTGAATGACTGGTTTGAAAACATTATCCTGAATGTAGTACAGAGATAGAGATGAAAAATATGAAAGAGAGGTTAAGCAACTTGGAGAGATAAATTTTTAGCTTCAATTAACATTTTTAATTGAAGTTACAACAAGAGATAAAATCAAGCATGGACAATAAGAATTTTTCAGAATTGTTGAGGACAGCAGTCTTCAGATCCAAGAAACCTGGTAAACCTCAAACAGGATAAATGATTTAAAAACCACAAGAACAAAATGCATCTAGACATATAATGAACCTTCAGAATGCCAAAGGGAGAAGTATTTAAAGAAGCCAGAGAGAAGAGACAAAATTAAGACCTCAAAGAACTAGCAGAAGACAGTGGGACATTAGCTCTGAGGCAGTAAGAAATGACAGTCTGGAATTCTGTACTCAGAAAACATTTTTCAAGAATAAAGACAAAATAAATAAACAAGATAAACAAAACTGATGGTTTTCATGTTTTATCAGCCAAAGCCCTCATGAAAGAAATCCTAAACCATGCACTTAAGGCAGAAAAGTGATCCTTGATAAAACATCTAAGATGCAAGAAGAAAAGTTGTGACAAGGTATGGGAAAATACATTAATAAAACTAAGCAAATACTGACTTATAAAGCCACAATAATGTCAAATTTGCAAGGAAATAGGAAGGGAGAAGCAGGAAAGAAGGTCAAATTAAAAACAATGTAAAGAAGGAAAAGGGTGGTAGGAAAGAAATAAATGGGGATAAAATGGGCCAAATAGAAACATAATGAAATTGGAAAAATAAACTAAAATATATTAATCTCAATCAATGTAAATGGACCGAGTGCTTCAGTTAAAAGGCAAAGATTTTCAGAGTGGATTTAAAAATATTCAGTGTATATACCAAGCACATAAGGACTCAAAGATTGATAGTCAGAAAATGAAAAAGATACACCAGGTCATTATTAACCAAAAATGTAATTAATCAACACTGGAGAGTTGGCATTGCTATATTAATATCCAATAAAAGAGCTAAAGCAAAAACAGTATTAGTGATAGGGATTCACTTCAAAATGATGAAAAGTTCAATTGATCAAGAAGATATACAATTTTAAAATGGCATGCAAATAATAGCATAATTTCAATTTTTTTTAATTGACAGAACTGTAAGGAGAAACTAACAAATACATAGAAGATTTTAACATACTCCTCCCAGAAATTAATAGTTCAGGCACACAAAACATGAGTCACGTTATAGAAGTTTTAAACAGCACAATTAACAAGTTTAGATGCATGCAATATTATACACAATTAAAGAATGCATATTTTTCCCAAGACACAGGAATATTTTATACAATTTGATCATCAGCAAGGCCACAAAGCTAGATTCAACAGAAGCAAGGAACGGGTATTACAAAAACTATTCTTTGAGCAAAATGCAACTGACTTCAGAATGAATAAAACACAACTTTAAAAGATTCCTTATGTTTGGAAATTTTTAAAACTCTCAAATAAAGAAGGAGCGAAAGTACCAAGTCAAAACTTATGGTCTGCTGTGGTACTTACAGAGAGATTTATAACCTTTAATGCTTTCATTTATAAGAAAAATATGTCAAAATTAAAGCACTAAGCATCCAACATAAGAAGCTAGAAAAAATCTGCCAAATTAATCCCAAAGGAAGTAGAAGGAAGATAATCTTAAAGATAAAAGCCACAGTTGATAAAATAGAAAACAACCAGAAAGGAGAGAATCATCAATGCCAAAAGCTGAATCTTTGAGGAACACAAATAAAACCAATAAAACTTGGACAAGGTTAATCACAGTGAGAAAGAAAAAAACAAAATAAAAAATTTTAGGTTGGAGGAGGACTTACCTACAGATACTTCTGAGATATAATAGGTAAGAATGTTCTATTTTAAATCCATTGATTTGAAAGTTTAGATGGGTTAATTTTTAAAATGTAACTTACCACCCTGACTCTAGAAGAAATCTAAACTTGAATATTTTAATAATATTAATGAAATTGAATCAGTAGACAAAAACCTTCTCACAAAGAAACCCCCAGGCCCATTTGACATGACAGTTAATTCAAGAAACAATTAATTATACACTTGCAAACTTTTTCAGGGAGTAAATACTAGTGTAACTTTGGTACCAACATCTGATAACAGTACAAGAAAGGGAAATAACATATCCAAATATACATATATATTTAACAAAATATTAGCAAACTAAATCAAGCAGTACTTAAAAAGGATTACAGCCTGGATGGATTTATCTCGGGGATACAAGGTTAGTTTAACATTAGGATTCAAAGATATCACCATATTAAGAATTTAAAGGGAGAAAATCATATTACCATCTCAACAGACGGGGAAAAAAAGCATTCAATAAAACTTCTTTCCATAACAAAAAGTTCTGCAACTGTTCCATAACCTTATATTGTAATCAATAACCAGATAAAGATGACCTCTATCATAGATACCACATTGTACAGGAGAGTCCAGCAAATATAATGAGATAGGTAAAAAAAAATAGCATTAAAACATGTATATGTTTGGAAAGGATAATACAAAACATTATTTACAGATGCTATAATTGTCAAAGAAAATCCAAAATCATCTGTACAAATGGTTGACACTAATAAGAGTTTAGGAAGGTTGCTGGATACAAAAATCAATATATAAAAGTTCATTGCATTTCTATATATAAGCAACAGTTAGAACATGAAATTTTAAAAAATATGCCATTTATAATAGGAAAATTAAAACACTTTGCATTATATCTAAGAAACTATGTGTAAGCAAAATATGGAGATATTATAAAACTTTATTGAAAAAATGTTAATAAACAACCTGAATAAATGAAGATTTTTTTTTCAAACAAAGGATGGGCTATTCTATAAATGATGTTAGGATTTCCACATATACAAAAGATGAAATTGTATCCCTACCTCACCAAACACAAAATAATTTCCACATGGATTAAAGACTAAAATGTGGAAGGTGAGATTATACAATGTCGAGAAGAAGACATAGAAAATTATCTTTTTATGGTTATAAAAGATACAAACGGTAAAGAAAAGATTGATACACTTGACTATATTAAAATTAAGAATTTATGTTTACAGAAAAACAACAAAAAGTGAGTGAAAATACCAACCATAAACTGTAAAATGAAATTTGCCACACACAGACAAAAAAATAATTATCCAGAATGCTCACCTCCTGCCTCAATGGATGGGCTAAAGACATGCATAAGCATTTCACAAAAAAGGAAACACAAAAGACCACAAACGATAAGATCCTTATTATTAATCAGGGAAGTCGGAATTAATATTACAATAATATATTATTTCTCATCCATCAGACTGGCAAAAAAAAAAAATAAAAGCCAAATAGCAAGAATTGGCGATGATCTGGAGCAAAAGGAACTTTCATAAATTGTGGTGGGAGTACAAATTCATATAACCACTTTGGAAAACAGTTCAGTATTGCCTGGTGTATTAGTCAGAGTTCCCCAGGGAAACAGAACCAACAGGAGATATCTGTAAATAGTATGAGATTTTATAAAGGTGTCTCACACAACTCTGATGAGGGTCTCTGATGAACTCCATGGGAGAGGCTGGCTGCCTGGCCAAAGGAGAGGACAGCTCTCTCTTGGGTCCGCGGAAGCTATCACCTCCCCCTTAAGAGCCTTCCACTGGTTAGTTTAAACATCTCTCATACGGAAGACACTCCCTTGGCCATTGCAGATGTAATTAGCCACAGATGCAATCAACGTACTGATGATTTAAATCCACAGAACGTCCCCTCAGTAACAGGCCAGTGCTTGCCTGACCCCAGCCGGGCACCATCACCTGGCCATGGTGACACATGGACCTAACAACCACACCTGGTAAAACAGAACATACACAGCCCAAAGCCCTGCAATTCCACTCCTGCAGCCAGGAGAGAGTTGGTGGAGCAGACAGAGGGGAGGAGAAAGGTTTACTCAGGCTGCTTCTCCTGGGGAGCTGTCCTCTGAGGTTTTTTTGGTCCCAGGAATCTTTTACACTCTCAAAAATTACTGAAGACCCTCAAGAATTTTTGTTTGTGTGGGTCACATATATCAACATTTACTATACCAGAAATTAAGACTGAGAACTTTTTTAAACACAAGAATGCAAAAGCACACAGTCTACTCTGGGTGTGGTCTAACACTTTTAGAGAAGAGTTTGGTAATAGATATAAAGCCAGTAAAATGCATACCTTTTGATGTATGAACTCTTTCAGGGATCTTTCTTAAGGAATAAGGAAACAATTTGATGACCACAAATATAAATGTGTGTACGTGACTCACAAGACAATTTACAAAACAGACCCCCACCATCCCTCAAGGAAACGACGACTATGACAAGGGACAGATCTAGTATTTTCCACCTGGCAATATAGAGGAAAATGTTTAGGGTTGCTTCTGGTTCCACAACTTAGAGAAACTGTTAAACCCCTCTAACCTCAATATCCTCACCTGTAAAGTAGGTATAAGGAAAGTACCTACTTTATTTTTTTTATTATTATTATTTTCCCTTGTGCATTGCGTCTTCTAGTTTTTCTCCAAGGGCTAGGACTTGGGAACGAAATGGGCTCCTGCGAGCCGTAAGGCATCTCGGCCGACGCTAGAGGGCGCACGAGGCCTCCGGTGAGCGGCCCGGGGCCGCAGCGGGTGCCAGGTGGGGCCCGCAGGGAGCCGCCCCCGGCCCGAGCAAGGCCGGAGCCTCCACCCAGAAAGCAGAAGGAAAAGAACAGTTTTTCACCAAAAACAAACAAACAAAAGCCTGCACATTAGAATCTGGGGAGCACTTAAAAGCGACCGATGTCAGGACCGCACCCCGGACCGTTTCGAGCAGACTCCCCAGGAGGGGTCCCCACCTGGGCACGTCTCAGACGATCCGAACGTGCAGCTGGGGCTGAGGATTCCGGATCCCTGAGGACCCCGCACGCCACGCAGGACGCAAGGGCCAGTCGCATCCCCTCTAGGGCCCCTCCCGCGCTGCTCTCCCACCCGCGCCAGAGGCCCCGTGCGCCCTCTCCCTGCCCCGCGGGGCCTGGTCTGGGAGGAAACCGGGGCTCCCCGCCCGGCTTGGGGCTCCAGCAGGCAAGGGGCCGAATGCGTGGCTGCTCCCCACGGACCACAGGCAATCGTGGTTCATTCGGATGTTCCAAAGAGCCGGTGCTTCCCCGGAAGATGCTCAGCGTTTGGGATGACACACAGGACTTACTTGGCAGCCAGCTCCCCAAGAGCCCTGCTCCCGGGAGGCGCACAGGAGAGCCTGGGGGCAGGCGTGGAGGGAACTCTGAGTCTGATTTCTTACTTCCCAATTTTGATCGGGCTGGCTAGGTTAGAGAACTCTCCAAGTGCTCGGCAAGCAGGAAGGAAGGACAAAGACGCGGGAGAACGCAGGGCGGGGCGGGGCGCTGCGCGTCTTCATTCATCAACCCCTGAGCTACATCCGGGTCTGCCCCCTTGCCATCTTCATCATCCAACACTCGCTTCCCCCAGGCAATGATTAATATTCAGGCGTTTCTTGTCCATCACTGTCCTCTTCCCCCAGATGCCTGAAATGCAGTAATCGTGTCTGGTTTGGATATGGCACACAATCCTGTGCTGTAACAACCCAGTTTTTTTCCAGCTCCTCACGGCTGTTTGGGATGACGATAATCTCAGCTGAGAGGTGTTACTGACACCATTATTTCTTAAAAGAAAGTATCCCGTTTTGTTATCTCAGTTCTTTGATGTTGCCAGGAATCATTGAACTGCAGGAAGCCGAGAGGAAATTCATATTCCACAGAAAATGTTTTTGCTCCACAAAGGGGGAGCATAACATTGGGGTGAGACTATTTGCTGGCAGAGTGGGACAAAGGGAGGGGTCAGCAGTGCAGACCACTACAGACTGCTAAGATGTATGTCCCATGGCTCAGCCCCTTCACAGCATACCTTTTAAATAAAGGGCTCCGGGTATTTACTTTTCATTGAACAAGAGACTGAGTTTTAAGCTGGAGCCAGGTTGTGCAAATTAACTATGATGCAAACACAGTTACCGCCTCGCCTTCACAGGTCTGATGAATTGCTGCCAGATTTTAATTGGAACCTACACACCAAGAAAAGAAGCTCTCTTTTGACTGTCTATAAATAATCACAACAGCGGAAATGTAGCAGCTATGTAAGTAGTCACAGCAAATAAGAATTTCACTTTGAGGCCTGTAAAACCCTTCTCCTTTTCTTTCTCCCTTTTTTCTCTCTTTTCTCTTTTCCCCCAGTAAATCTTCCCATTGGTTCATACATGCTTCCTTGTGCCAGGAATTATTTCCTAAACTAGATGTTTAAGTGTGCCCATGTGCTCACTTCTGTTTTTCTTCAAAATTCGGCCTTGATGGCATCTGCCTTGGTGTTTGTTCAAAAGTGCTGGGATGTGTCATTTAAACCTTGATTTTCAACAATGTATTGGTTTAGGTTAAGGTCTGTGGGACAGGAGCATTCCCAGGTATTGAAATTGCTAACCAGGTGTTCTTTCCCCCTTCTCAGGGGTTCTGAATTGTGCCCACATGTTATCCACCCCAGCTGTAAGCCCTGAAGCCGAGCCACATCAGGTCTTTCTGTGCTCAATACGTTCATGTGATGCCAAAAGGGGTTAAGACTGGCTTCTCAGGCCACGTACCTCTTATAGTACCTGCAGAACCCAAGGACCTAATAACAAAAATATATTGATTAAAACACCTAAAATCTTCCGGGCAGATAGAGGGATCTTACCTCTAAGCAAAGCATGGGCTTCAGTTTTGTGTCCCTTGCTTTTAAAATGGTTCAGGAATTTCACCTTTGACTGGTTGAGGCCATTGTGCTAGAATCAGCATACTGGGGTGTTCAGCCTCACTGCTGTCCGTCGGGAAGGCAGCTGGTACTAGAAGGCGGTGAACGGTGTGTGTGCAAATCCTCTTCTCGGGCTCTTGTCAGGGAGTTGCCAAGACTAAGACTCTTCCAACTGACGGCTGGACCATACAGTCCCTTTCTCCAAAGCATAACAAAGTTATGGACAGCTTTTAGACAGACAGCCAGACCCAGAGGAGCAGAGCACTGTGCACGCTGAGGGTGACACACTTCCTGGGTAATAAACAATGCAGGCAAGCTTTTTGCACTCTGTTTCCTGGAAGAAGCAAATCTTTTGAGCAGTGAGTTGATGTGGGAATGTTATTATTTGCATTCTATACTTGGAACTATTGTACACCCAAAAACGAGGTGCTTTCTGTGATGTGCAATGGTAACCCTAATGAAAGGGGGCCCATTCCAACCCAGCACAGCCCAGAAGATCGATGGTGATGAGTAAAAGAATTCAGAGAGAAACCGTTCACTTGGCCACAAAGAGTTTCAAGTTGTACTGGTTGTTTTAGGTTGTGTTTATACTGGAAGTAACTGCCTAACACTTCTACACATGTATACACAAATATAACTATACTTACGTAAATTGTTACGTCTATTTAATTCTCATGCTATAGAGTAAAAGCAATCATTTTCAATCGTTTTCTTGTCTTCAGAAATTCCCCACATTAAAGAACCCCTTTGGGTATTGTTTTAAGTGTGTGCATGACCAAGTACACTAACTTTTGGTGTCCAAGGTGAGAAGGTGAGGTCAGCAGCAAATTTCACTGACGTCTACCCTACCAGAACTTCTCTCTGGCTATCCTTGACTTCTTGTTTGCATGCCCAGGGTGATGGATTTCAGTGGGAAGTAGGCAGTCCTTGGGGCCATGCTGAGGCCATGCCTCTGAATCTTGCAGGAAGAAGGCAGGTATGAACTAAACAACCCTGAATGAAGACACCTAGCTATAACTCTCATCTAATAATTTGCAAGTTCCATCTGAGATTACGTCACATCTTCCTTACTAGGTAATTCCCATTCACCAAAATAACAACTTGGTACAAATTTTAAAATTCAGTTTTTGGTTGATCTGAAGTTAAGCATTATCTTCATGGGACAAATCAATACACTGTTGCTTTTGTAAAACTGGCACTGTTTCTAGAATTCTCTTCTAGGTATGGTCTCAGGTTGTAATTGGCCAAAAGACCAATGCACAGAAGTGAAGCATCCACCATTATTCTTGGAAGGTTATCAAAGGAGTGGGGACGGACAGCTGCAGATGTGCAGGCAGCTTCCAGTTTGTGGTTGATTTCCTCCATTCCACATCTGTCTCTTCTTCACAGCTGCGGATCATGCTGCCCACCAGTGGCTCCAGGTGGCTGATGACAGACTCACGGAAGGTAGCATCTACACAGAGGCAGAGTTTCCCAAAGACTGCCCCTAAAAGCCTTCTCAGCCCTATTTTTGGCAACTGGATGTGCCTGGCTTCTCAGATTGACTGATTGGTTTCTCCTCTGTTCTTCCAGTTTATCTCCTTATACTTCACTTTCCTCAGCTCTTGTTTTTTTTAAACCATATCAACGTGGTTAGGCCGGACCTATTTTTCTTAGAATATACTTCCCTGTATGATTTTGAGTTGAAAGTGGCCAACAGACCAGTTTGCAGAAGGTGGAAGCAAAATAGCAGGCATTCGTCTTGGAAGGTCATTGGGTTGGACAAGGTCAGAGCCAACGCAGAGACGCCAGTGGGCTCCAGCCTGTCTTTGCTCACCCCCACTCCATGTCCACCTCTTATTCCTGACTGACAGCCATGGCAGCCCCAGGCCCACCACCAGAAGTATGGGGGTGGCCCCCCAGAGGTGGTAGCTACACAGCAGCACAGCTTCCTACGGGTTCCCCATGAGTCTCCTTTTGGAAGCCCCATTTTGGTGGCTGGACACGGCTTCTCAGGTTGGTGACTTCTTCTCTGATGGTCCAAATTCCCTCCCGGACCTTCACTTCTTTCAATTCCTCCTCCATACAAGGTCTAATTCCCGTACTAAATCCCTTGTCCCATAACTCATAGTGCTTCTGCTTCCTGGCCGATTCAAACCAGACGAAGGAATTTCTGAGTAGTGAGTGACTGAGAGAAGTGTGTATTCTCCAGGAAGCCTAGATAACTGCTGATGAATATATCCCATAGGGACTAGTGATAATAGTTGGCATTTATTGAACAACTACTATATTATAGGCTCAGGGCCTTACGTATCTTATAGCATTTATTCCTCACATGAAACTTCAGGGGAGGTACAATTATCATCCTATCTTGCAGGTGAGAAGATTTTTAGGGCTAGGTTGGAGCCAAAACTGATTTTTCCTAACAACTATGATATATATAATGCTTGTCACACATTAAAATGATTTGTTTACATACACCAGTGTCCTCCACTGGACTATGGCATTTCAAGGTCCAAAAGTAGATCTTTTTAATCTTAATATCTTCATTTTGAAGCACAGCTCTGTAAAATGGAAGATTTATGATTCATGTTTGCTGAATGGATGGATGAATGAAAGGAGC
>PVKY010011612.1:0-11916 GCA_004027775.1 Bradypus variegatus
TACGTTGGTTCCCCTTCCCAGAATATAAAACCTTCTGCTCTCTAGGAGTCTGCCCTACCCAGAAATGACCCCCTTCTGGGCATTTCCCACAGTCTGGGGGGAAGGCCTGGAAACTGTGGGCTTCTTGGGGACAGAGCCCTGCCTTACACAGATCCTTGTCCAGCAGTCAGGACTGGCTGCAGGCAGATGGTGAATTCTGAAAAACTACTGCTGGGAAGCAGCAGTTTAGTGCAAAAGACCATGATGGGGTGGGGAGATACAGTATTCTATTCTATTAAGGACTTGACCTCCTAGGTCATTTGGAGAGTAAAATGGATTAACACGTGCAAAATGTTTAGAACAGAACTCATACACGTTCAGCATTCAGTAAGGGATGTCAGCTGGCATCATCCTTGCCAGCTCTGTCCCTATCCCTCGTGCACCTCACTGCCGCTCCCCTTACCCATCTCCATCCACCTGTTTGCTAATGCTGCTGTTTTGCAAAATACCAAATGGATTGGCTTTTATAAAGGGGGTTTATTTGGTTACCAAGTTACAGTCTTAAGGCCATAAAGTGTCCAAGGTAAGGCATCAACAATAGGGTACCTTCAGCGAAGGAAGGCCAATGTCATCTGGAAAACCTCTGTTAGCTGGAAAGGCATGTGACTGGCGTCTGCTTGCTTCCAGGTTGTGCTTTAAAATGGCGTTCTCCAAATGGCTGTCAATGGCCATCTTCAAAATGTGTCTCTCAGCTGTAGGTTCTCTCCAAAATGCCACTCTTAGCTGCTCTACTCTGAGCTCCTTCTGTCTGAGCTTTCATAGGACTCCAGTGATTAAATTGAAGACCCATGCTGAATGGATGGGGCCACATTTCCATGGAAACAGTCAGTCAAGAGGTCACACCCTAATCAAAGCTGTCACTCACAGTTGGGTGGATCACGTCTCCATGAGGTTCCAACCTAATCAACACTAATTCGTCTGCCCCCACAAGATTGTATTTAAAGAACATGGTGTTTTGGGGGACATAATACATCCAAACCGGCACACCATTGCAAGCTGCTTGGATGCCGTCAGATGAGCTTAGGGGCTTGCAAGCACCCTTTGGAAGAGGACAATCCTTAACCCAAAGGAATGAGTTGTGAGTTCAGGTTAGTGCAGCAGTGTTTACGGATGTCTCCTACCTATGGATACTCCACTAGGTACTGAGAATGGCCAAGCTAATACACTAGTAATAGTGGGGATGGCTGCCTGGCCCAAAGTGGGCAGTTTTGCAGGCACTGGACTGGGTGTGTTCCCTGCACTATCTAGATCAGGGTTTCTCCTCCTTAGTGCTTAGGTGAGGCTGGATACCTTCTTTATCGAGAAGGTTGTCGTGGGTATTGTGGGATGTTCAGCAGCACCCCTGACCTCTATCCACCAGAAACCAGTAGCACACCCCCTCCCCCAGTTTGTCCCTTGGGGGTGAAAATTGTCCGATTGATTAAATTCATCAATTTAACCTACCCCTCAGCCCAGAAGGCAGCTACTCATTTTATGCCATTCTGCTAAGCAGTAGCTACTCATTTTACAGATGGGGCAACTAAGGCTTAGAGAAATGAAAGAAGTTGTCTAAGGTCACTTAGCTAATAATTCTTGGAGCTGGAATGCAGAGCAGAATGCCGACCCGAGCTGCCTGACCCAAAGCCCAGACTCATAAACCCCACCTCCCCTGTGTTATCCTGCAGAAGAGAACTCAGCCCCTTGGCGGGACCCTCCAGAACCCGCAGTGGGTTGGGGCTGCTGGGTCAGTCTGGGCATCCATTGCGAATTCACTTGGAGCTTGTGAAAGCAGCAGCTGCTGCCTGTTTTCTGACTTGGTTTGAACCTGAAGAGCTGAGGGTATTTGTGTGGAGACTGTCCCACAGGCCGACAGGGAAGTCCCACTGCTTCTCCCTCCTTCAGGCGGCCCTGGGCCTCTCTGGTGGCCTGCAGATACCTGTGGGCAGAAGGAACAGGTGCAGGTGTGTTTTTCTGCAAATGGGGTCTCCTGAGCTCATTGTCCGTATTCTCCTACGGAGCTTGTGCATCTGGATTCACTGGTTTTATGCCCCAAATAATCTTTCGTATTTTACTTTTTTTTTTACAATAATTTATTATGAAAAATTTCGAACATATGGCAAAGTTGAACGAATTTTATGGTCATGCCCATCCCTTAGATTCTGTCATTAATATTTTACTGCTCTTGCTTTATCATACATAGGGTGTCACTTTTCCAGAACCAAGGTCAGCATTCTCTGGCTAGTTAGTTAGCACACAGTCAATTATCTATGAAGAGAATAAATTAATAACTCACACCATGGCCATGAGACAAAGATGGTCTTCATTAATCAGGTTGATAGGGAAGGAAAAGGGTCATTAAACATTATCACCATTAAAGCAAAACAAGTTAAAACAAGTCACAGCAAGTAGTTGGAAATAGTTAAAAAGGCCATTCAGTATTTAATCCGTGCCATCTTAAAATACAGAAATAATGTAAATGCAATCGTGTGAAACAATAAAAGTCAGGTGAGTTGCTTGGCAGAAAAAGGGCCACATTTGACTGGCTATGTAATTGCAGATTATTGTCCTGTCTTCCCTCGGTGGGGCCCTCCTTTGTCTCAGCAATAAGACAATTCCAGACGTTCTCACCCCTTCCTCAGTTAGCTCCTGGTCCCCCCAGCCCAGATTCCGTGGGGGGTGGGGGGCATCCACAGTCACACTTGTGCCCCCCCCACCTTTCCGGGTGGGCCTTAGCTCCTGCTCCCCTCTCTGAGGGCTGCGGGCCAGGAAGGGGTGTACCCCCAGCATGCAGTGTCCCCAAAGGCCCCATGGTGGGGGCCTCTTGGCATCAGTGGTTCTCAATGATAGATACTGCTAATATAAAAGTTGGTTTTTAAAAATTATGAACATTTTTAGGATTTAAAAGAAAATTATTTTTAAATAATTTTAGACTTACAGCAAATTGGCTAAAATGGTAGAGAGTTCTTGTATCCCCTTATCCCACTTCCCCCTAGCATTGACGTCTTATATAACCACAGAACAATGATCGAAACTAAGAAATGAACAGTGGTACAATACTCTTGACTAAACTACAGACTTTATTCCGATTTCACCAGTTTTCTCACTAGTGTCCCTTTTCTCTCCCAGAATCCAGTTAGGATATCACCTTGCATTTAATTGTTCTGTCTTCTTAGTCTTCTCTGATCTGACAGCTCCTCATTCTTACCTTTCATGACCTTGACAGTTTTGAAGAGTACTCACTGGTCAGTTATTTTGTAGAATGTCCTTCAATTTGAGTTCTTCTGACACTTTCTCAATGATTAGATTACTGTTTTGCATTTTTGGCCCAAACTACTGCAGAAGTGGTATCTGTCCCAGCGAATCGTGTCAGAGGCACATGATATCAACGTCCAGTGACCGTAAGTTTTCTCCACTGTAAAGTTAGTGTTTTTTACATTATAATTAATAAGTATCTTGGGGGAGATGCTTTGAGACTATGCAGATATCCTTTTCTCCTCAAACTCTTGCCCACCAATTTAGCATCGTTGGTGGATCTCGCCGGCAGCAATTACTGCCATGCTTTCTGTTTCCTTCATTCCTTCTATACTTATTAATCGGAATTCTTCTGTAAGAGAGAGGTGTCCTGTCTCCACTATTTATTTATGTCTCCAGTTATTTATAAGGACTTGTTTATCTTATGGGTTATAATCTATTACTATTGTTACTTATTTTGTTGTACAAATTATTCCAGCTTTGTCCATTGAGAGCTCATTGTGAAAGTATTTATTGTGAGAATTTCCCACCATTACAGAAAAGCTGGAAGAGTAGTCCAAAGAGCACCTGTAGACCCTCTACCTAGATTCAGTAATTCTTAGCATTTGACCCTATTTGTGTTCTCGCTTGTCTCTCTCCCCTCCCCCAGTCCTGCAGTGTTTTCGCAAATGCACCATCTGTTTTGTTTTTTGGTTTTTTTTAAATCAAGGTTAATTTGCAGTTAATCTGTCCCCAGATCATCAGGAGTTGACAGTAAAATGAAAGTGGCCAGCATTTTGCCCCCTGGAGACTGTGTCCCCAGCAGCCCTTTTCAGATTTTGGGTTCATTCGTCACGTGTGCCATGTGATTTTTTTTAAAAACAACATTATTAAGATATAATTCACATACCAAGTACACAATTCATTCATTTAAAGTGTACAATCAGTGGTTTTTAGTATATTCACAGATATGTGCAGCCATCACCACAGTCAATTTTAGAACATTCTTATGCCACAAAGAGACACCCTTTACCCTTTAACTATTACTCCTCATTGCCCCACACCCCCCAGCCTTAAACCACCACCCATCCACTTTTTGTTTCTATGGATTTGCCTATTCTGATATTTCATTTAAATTTACTCATGTATTATGTGGTTTTGGTGACTGACTTCTTTCACTTAGCATAATATTTTCAAAGCTCACCCATGTTGTAGCATGTATCAGAACTTCATTCCTTATTATTGCCAAATAATATTCCATTGTATGAATATACCACATTATATTTATCTGTTCATCAGTTGATAGACATTTTGGGTTGTTTCCACCATTTGAATATTGTAAATAGTGCTACTATGAACATTTGTGTGCCAGTTTTTGTTTGAACACCTGTTTTCAATTCTTTGGAGTGGATACCGAGTAATGGAAATGTTGAGTCATGTGGTAGTTCTATTTAGCTTTTTGAGGTACAGCCAAGCTGTTTTTACAGCAGCTGCACTGTTTTACATTCCCAGCAGCCATATATGAGGGTTCCAGTTTCTACACATCCTCACCAAAGCTTATTTTCTCTTTTTTTAATAGCTCTCCTAATGGGTGGGAAGTGATATCTCATTGTGGTTTTGATTTCTATTTCCCTAATGACTAATGATGTTGAGCATCTTTTCATGTGCTTATTGGCCATGTCTTTTCAGATCCTTTTCTCATTCTTTAATTGGATTATTTGTCTTTTTGTTGTTGAGTTGTAAGAGTGCTTTACATATTCTAGATAATAGACCCTTATCATATACATGATATGCAAATATTTTCTCCCACTTTATGGGTTGTCTTTTACTTTATTGATAATGTCCTTTGATGCACAAAAGTTTTTAATTTTGGTGAAGTCCAATTTACCTATTT
Source organism: Bradypus variegatus (assembly GCA_004027775.1). Lineage (NCBI taxonomy): Eukaryota > Metazoa > Chordata > Mammalia > Pilosa > Bradypodidae > Bradypus > Bradypus variegatus. The sequence continues at coordinate 5,144 of PVKY010011612.1, forward strand.
TTTGTTTGTTTGTGCTTTTGGTGTCATATCTAAGAAACCATTGCCTAATCCAAGGCCACAAAGATTTATATCTGTGTTTTCTTCTAAGCAGTTAATAGTATCTTCTAAGAATTTAAGAAGAGTTTAAGTTTTAGCTCATACATTTAAGTCTTTGATCCATTTTGAGTTAATTTTTGTAAATGGCATGAGGTAGGGGTCCAACTTCATTTGTTATATGTGTCTGTCCTGGTGTCCCAGCACCGCTGGTTGAAAAGGCTGTCATTTCCCAGTGGATGGTCCTGACACCCTAGCTGAAAATCAGTTAACCGTGGGCACATGGATTTATTTCTGGCCGTTTGTTCTAGTGCATCCCACATGCTTTCAGCCCCGTCTGGGCACAAGGCCTGCGGCTCACACAAATTAAAACCAGGATGGTCCTATTCTCAGGGAGCACTGGGCCGAGTAGGAGAGGTCTGACACATTCAGGAGCCACCACAAAGTGGGAAGTACCGGGAAAAGGTAAAAGTTACATGTTTATGAAGATGCCAAGGAGGCTGCTGTTGCCTTGGGCTGGGGTAGTGGTGTGGGATGGGGAGGGGGCAGCATGGGTTGGACCTGAGGTTCTGAAGCCAAGTTTGGAGACACATGAGGCAACACGAGTGGAACCTGTAGGTGGTTGCAGACTCCCAGGTGAGGAAGCTGGCCTGGATTTGGACATGTCTGAGCAGAGCCAGGCCTTTGGAAGCCCATCTGGCAGAATGGTAGGCTGGGTCTGGGGGTGGGGGTGGGGAGACTGGAGGCATGGAACCATTTAAGGTCAACCGGTAACTGAGATCTGGGTGAGCATTTGAAGGAGCTGTATTTGAAAATGCCCTGGGCCCTTCTTTAGACCCGACCCTGGTGCTTCTCTGTTCTGTGGTGTGGGGTGGGTTGCAGAGGCCCCTGCTGCCCATCTCAGGCCTCCATCTCTAATCCCAGCCGCTAGCTGCACAGAACTCAGGGCTGGCTGTCCCCTAGAAACACCAGCATGCCTCTTCCACCATTTCTTCCAGGCTGTTCTTGCCCGGGGAGCCCCGAGACTTCTCAGAACTCCTGTTTCCATCAATTCCTGTGTGACTCAGTTTCCGTGAACTCCTGACACACTCCCAGATGCATGGTGCATGGCGAGGGCAGTGCTCAGAGCATACCCCAGGTGTCTGTCCATCCTCGTAGAAAGCACCTGGGCTCAGCCCAGCTCAGGTAGGACAAGCTGGGTGCCGGCTGCTGGCTCCTTGGCCTCCACCGAGTGAGTGGCAGTGGCGACACCTCTTTGAGTGTTTCTTCTTCTCTGGAAAGGAGATAATGGTTGTGTCAACCCCTTGGGCTTGTGACAAATTTGTCAGCCTGTAGCAGATACCCAGCAGGTAGGCAGCGCTCCATAAAGCCAGCTACTTTCCCTTCCCATTTTGGTAGCTCAGGGTCGGGCTGAGCATGTGCAGGTGTGTTTTTAAATTCGTGAGCTCCTCCTAAGAGCCTCGAAAATGACTGGCAAAATGCCAATAGTTCTAATGGGCTTTTACTTAGTATACTTCCCCCTGTTCATCATCTGTGTACCAAACCATGTCCTAGGGGTGGTGCCCCCACCACATGGCCGTTAGTGATGGGCAACCCTGCATGTCTGGGGTCTTAGCCTCTGCCAGGGAAGCGGGAGGGTGCAGATAAGGTGACAGCTGGTGCCCAGGCAACACGGTGCGTAACCTTGGAGGTGGAATGGAGAAAGGTCTGTTTGTGTTTCCATGCACAGGAGAGGATAGCCAGCCCACAGATAGCAGGCCGGGTTCTCTGGGGGTTGCCTTGGCTGCTGGCTTTGAGCAAACAGCAGGGCCAGGGCCCCCGCCCTGGCCCCCCCTGCCCCCACCCCCAGCAAGGTGGGTGGAAAAAGAATGGAGAAGGGTGGCAGGGCCCAGAAAGAGCAGCCTGAGGGCTGCTGGCCTGGCTGGGCCACACAGAGGTGCTGGGGAGGCGGCGGTGGTGTGGGGACCGGGAGGACAGCCCCTGAGCAAACCTGACTCAGAAGATTGAGACTCTACCAAGCAGGTGAGAGGAGTGAGGCTGATTTCCTTCCCAAGGCCTCCCTCTGCTTCCTGGAGAGGTTTCTCTTGGGTTCCTTCAACAAGCAACTCCCAAGTGTTTGCCAAAATCAGATTTCCTTTGCAAAAAATCCTGTTTGCCTGGGACTTTCCACAGACGCACAAATTACGTAAGTGGACACAGCTTGTATTTCTATATTAAAACACTAATAGTATTACCTCCCTCCCACTGCCTGCCCAAGCCAGGTGCAGCCCCTGGGAGCACTTGGGCATTTGTCTAAGTGGAGAGCCCAGGAGCTGCTTACCCTGAGGGCTTGATTTTATCCTAATAACCTTTGAACTGACTTCTCATTTCTCATTACTTCTGGTCCTCTAGTACAGGACAAGTTAGCCTTTTGTGTGTGCTATGGACCCCTTTTTTGATAGTCTGGTGAAGCCTACGGTTCCCTTCTCAAATAATAACTTTAAATGCGTAAACAGGCTCACAGAGGAAACTGATTATACTGACTTATAGTTATCACAATATTAAAAGACCAAACATGATATCAAATATATGCTTCTTTATTGAAGTGTTAAGTAACACGGTCTTGCAGTAGGTCTAGTAACTACTGTGATTTTAACATAGTGATGAACATAAGTATTTTGAGAGATCTGTCAGTCCCCCGGTACTGTGAAACAGAAAATAGCTGTGATTTCTGTTGATGAGGAAGTCATCGGCATTGATAAGACAACCGTGGTGTTGTCTATTTCTCTTAATTATGAATGTAGACAATTTCAGACAATAGAGATAAAATTTTTTTCCCATCCAAGTTCACAGACCCCCTGTTAATTCCCTAGACAAGGCAATGGCCAAAGGAAATTGTTTCCTGAATCCTCTTCTCAGACCATCCCTGCCAACTCTGTGTCCCAAAATTTAGATTCCCCTTCTGGTCCTTAGTACCCCAGGAGCTCCAGGAGGCATTTTGGACCAGCTTCAATGTCTGTGCACATAGGGAAGGACCCACTGTGCATGGCGTCCCCTCCCCGAGGCAGGGCCCTGGGCCCCCGTGGTCCGGTGGGGAGTGGAGCTCTGCCTTGGGGCAGGGCAGCACGCCCATAGGCTCCTCTTCCCGTGTGTTTGACAGCTCGATTCTTGCCTGAGGAGCTCTGGTTTCCCTGTGGCCGGGCCACCTTTGACTCTTACTGTGATTGCCTTGATTTGGGGCTTCCACCTGCCCTGTTTCAGGCTGTTCAGAAGTGACAAAAGTGAGCTGTGCCTCTGAGAACACTAGGCAGAGCTTGCGACTGTTAAAATCGGAGAGCTGTACTTGAAGTGAAAGGGGGAAGAAGTGGGATGCTTTGCATCTCATTTCAGCTGGGGGCTTTGCATAACATTTTAGCCTGGAAATGAGAAAACTGTTTCAGTCAGACAAAGAGAGAGGCAGGGATTCTGGTCCGCCCAAATGGGTGTTTTAGGCAAATTCCCCTTAAAGGTGCCCAAGGATTGTACTTTCCTGGGTAAGAGAAAACCCCACGGCATTAAGCGCGGCCTCCTACATGTGCTCACCATGTGAGGCATTGTGGGAGAACCAAGAGGAGTTCCTGATCAGCCCTCAAGCAGGGAGAGCGAGAGGCCAGCACATCTGGTGCAGAGCACGCACTCAGTATGGATTTGTTGAATGAATAAAGGTAAGGAAACCAAAAGTAGCCATTTATTGTCCCACTGAGGACTATAGAAGACTCTTAGCTCTGTGTTTCAGTGGGAATATGCCACCTAATGGGCTGTACAGTGTCCAAGATTGACCTCTCTTCAAAGGACACAGACAGCAATCTGAGAGGAGGAGCTGGAGGGTCTTAGAGGACCACTCCCAAAAGGAAGAATCTGAGGGGTGGGGGCATGGGACCTATGTGTTTAATTATTACTAAGCCATCCTTTGAAATGATTAAAGAAATACATTCACCTATGATTGCAAATCCTACTCCTCTAATCTATTAACTCTGCATTTTTCACATTGGTAGATGATTTTTATATTGGTTCCATTGTGTCTATCATTTGATTCTCCTTCTTTGACCTCATCTTGCTGTAAATTCCTTTCTGGGTCATTTATCATTTTAAAAGTGGCATGAGCCATGCTGTTGTTGACCTTTTCTCAAGAATGGAGTCCTTCTAGTTTTCCCACAGTCTTAGTTGGTGTAAACACTTGGCGGAGTGGCCCAGAGGGAGGACAGACGGGCCTGTGGCTGGGAGGAAGAGGCAGGTAAGGTAGGTGGGGTCCACATTGCCGGGCCTTAAATCCCCGGCTGAGGAGGTTGGGCTTTGCTCCATGGACAGCAGTAAACTCTTGAAGGTAAATATTAGTCCATAAAGATGTGCTGGACACTCACCCTGTTCCAGGCACCTGCTAGCCCAGAGACCCCAAGACTCCTCCTGAGCGCTACAGTCTTGTGGGTAACAGAGGTCAAGAACCCTGTAAGGTGGAATGAGGTTCTGAGAGAGGGAAGTGGGGTTGATTCCAAATGGGAGTCAAGTGGGGAGAAGTTGGAGGCTCCCCAGAGGAGGAGGAGCTGGGCATGTGCACGGGAAAGGCATCTAGAGGAGAACACGTGGGAGGCAAGGCCAAGCAGCCGGAGAGCCTCCAGGTTTCCAGTGGCTGGAGCCCAGCATTGTCTGGAGGGATGAAGTGGGAGGTGGGAACGGAAAGGTGGTTTGGATCAGATCATGGACAGCCTTGAGTGCAGGTTGGGTCTTTCTGTTTGGCAATGGGGAGCTCTCGAAAGTTTTTGACCTGGGGGGGATAGCATGACATGACCTGGCCGTGTATGAAGAGTGGGAGGGCAGGCCACAGGGGTCCAAGGGCTGATTAGGAAGAGAGGAGGAGAACCTGAGCAGGCAGTGGGGGGTGGGCTGGGGCATCCGAGGAAGCAGATCTGGCAGGATCCTCAAAGACAGTGCCAGAATTTTGTCAGCAGTTGTTCCCTGAGGCTTCTGTCTCAACTCCCGAATCTACTCAAGCCCTGCCTTGTGCATAGTCAGCCCAAGAAGGCTCCAAGTTCCTAAGGGTTTCAGACAAGCCTCTGAGGCTTCCTATCTAAACCTTTTCTCCTCTGACAGGGTGTGACAGGTGGAGGAGAGGGGGATGAATGGGCTCTTATCTCGCTGCTGTCATCAGGTTTCATGTATCATAGTAGCGGAGCAGATGTCAGGGCCTGTTGCTAAGGTTTCCCTGGAATATTAATACCTAGATGTAGCACAGAGGGCTCTTACACAGTGTGTCTGAGGCCCCGGGAAGCACCAGTTTGGTGGCAAGTATTCTTTTCTAGTTGTCTCTGCTTTTCCTCCCTCCTTTCAACCCTCCTCCCCTGGCACCGCCAGCCACCTCGGATGGCAGACTCAGCAGTAGCAAATGTGCAGCCACTTCCCCCTCCTGCACCCAGGCAGACACGACCAACAGATCCCTGTGTTCTTTCCTACGGGGGGGGCCTGCCAGCTCCAAACCCTTTCCAACGCTGCTCTCTGGATGCCAGCTCAGATTTTGCCCCTGAGTTGAAGCTCTTTTCCAGCCCTGCAGAGACTACCTGATGAGGCTCCATGTCCGTCTCCCCACAACGCTCTCCCCAGGGTCCTTCCTCTGGCACGTAGGTGGGGAGCAGAGTGAGTTTTGCTTGTCTCTTTTGTCTCCTGTTCACCTTCCTCATCTGGTCTTTTCTACTTTTTCACTGCTCAGAACAAGTTTGAAAACCAAATGCCAAACGGCTCTGGGAAGACATTTGGCTGGATGGTGAGGTCAGGGTTGGGATTTTATTTACCAAATGCCATTTGTATCTGTTCTATATTGCCATGATGCTGCTGTGTAAAAACCAACCCCAAATTCTGTGGTTGCTTCTGCGGCTATGGGTCAGCTGTCCAGTCCTGCTGCTTTTGCCAGGCCAGGCATTTTATTCTTGTGCTTCCAACAGCTCAGAGAAAACCACCCACATCTCACGTGGCACTGGGGTTGAGTTTTCTGTGTCTGTTTGGAACCTGTGTCCTGCACTTGTTGGTGACCCGTGTTTGCCTTTGTACATGGGTGCCCTCCATCCCGCCTTCCTGTTTCCCCTGTTCTCCCTGCACCATTTCTTCTCTTTCCGCAAAAGGGGGTCTGCCTGGGCCACCCAGGCCCTGGTACCTGGGCCTCCTTTGTCACAGTTGCTCATATGTCCTAGCTGTGTGGTCTGTGGTCTCAGTTGCTCTGGGCATCCCTCCGGGATCACACCTGTGCCTGCATCCACGCAGACCCCTGGCTGAGTAAATTGGCTGGCCATGGGCACTCTGGTCTGCTGCCCACTGCCACTGCTTGAGGGATCCCGTGGTTCGATGAAAGCTTGTTCATTCACACCACACCCTGGGGAGCCCAGAAGATCAGTTGTATCAGCGCAAATGTCTTTGAAATAAAATCAAGGAAGTGAAATGCTGGGACCTAAAGAGCATTAGGTCTCTAATGCACTAGGGAAAAGACGGACGATAAGGAGCTGTCCTTGCTCAGGAGGTTGTTTTGTCCCTGCCCTGGTCCCAGTAAGAGCCCATGTGTGACACTTGGCTGAGGGCAGGCAGTTTTGCCCCTGGGATATCTTTTTAAATTCTGGTATATCTCTGAGACAGGCTAAAGGCTGAAAATGTTATTCACACTAAGTTTTGGAAGGTTGGGGTCAAACAGTAGTACTTCCCTGGGGTAATAGCTATCTGTGCTGCTCCCTAGAGTTTACGTT
>PVKY010011613.1:0-11933 GCA_004027775.1 Bradypus variegatus
CACACACACTTTACATTTTATAGCTCATCTTTTGATTATTAATTAGCATTTTCTCTTGCCATCCCATTTGCCAAAAACTAACACAGCATGGTCCTACCCTAAACTTGCTTAGACCCAGGATGCCAACTAAACTGAAGAAACATACATAACAAAGTTGATAAAACTAAAAATTAATAATCACCATTCTCAAAAGAGATGTACCCTTGCCAGGCAAACCTCTGCTTCCCTACTCTGTTCATCTTTACTCTCCATAATGTTCATTTTAAGTGTTCTCCCTACCATTAAGATTTTACCTTCTCCCTCCATTCCCTAAGCAACAGAAGATATTACTATGTATTTCACAGAAAAGCAGAAGCCAACAGTCAGGAATCAATTTCCCTCCACTAAATCTATAAAACTACTGATTCCACACCTACTCTTTTGTCTCGTGGAATTGTATTTATCAATTCTCTGGATCCCATTCCTCCAGCTTTCTCAGAGACCATGCAATAGTGATTATACCCCATCTTTCCTATTATTATTTTACTCTCTTTCTCCAATGGGATTTCAACATCTCTTCTACATAACTTGTCTCTTCATCTGTCTTTTCCTCCCAATCACAGTGAAGCCTCACTGAATAGTCTGTACTGTCATTTTTTTTCCTTACCTATCATTTCACAATCCAACCTACTTTAATCCAGCCCCACTACTCTTCTAAAATTATTCTCACTAAAGTTACAGACGACTCCCTACTTGAGATTTTAGCAGCATTCGACACTGTTTATCCCTCTTCCCTATTTACTCCTCACTCTCTAACCATGCCTTCTCAGCCTCTTCTGTAGGTTTTTCCTCCGCTACCCATCTTGGCCTCTTCCTATACATTCATATAGGTAATCTCATCCCCTCCATAGGTAAAAAGTCTCTCTCTCCAGCTCCCTCTTGCTTTTAAGCTCCAATATTCATATATGTGACTGATATTAACAACTTCTCAGATATCTCACAGGTGCCTCAAACATAGCTTGTTCATAACTGAACTTATCCTCTCCTCTCTAATAAAAATTATTTCTTATTTAGTGTTCTCAATCTCAGTTAAGAGACTACCCAGAACTGGGAATTATCCTCATTACTATTACTAGCTTACCACTTGAGAATTCATCATTGTTAAATATTCACTTTTTTATTCTTATCAAAAAAATTAAAAACTTACGTACACCTGATCTAACCTCTAGATTTAACTACCATTTTACAATAAGAAAAGTAAATAGAAGAAATAGAGGACCATGTTAAATGATACAATAAAGATGCAATCAGCAGAATCCAGAACCTGGGAAATTTTACAAGACAAACAGGTTTTTTTCAACAAATAAAAGCACGAAGGAAAAACAAAACAGGGATAAGAAACATACATAAAAAGAGACTTATCAATCAAATCCAATGAGTAGACCTTACCTGAATCTTGATTCAAAAAGATTAACATATATATAGGAAATTCTATTTCCAATATAGGAAAAACTCAGGGAAGTTTGAGAACTAACTGGGTATCGGATGATAACAAGAAATTATATAGTGATTTTGGGTGTGACTGTTATCTTTCAAAAAGTCCTTATCTTTACAAAGTTTTTGTAGATGAAATAATATCTTGGGTTTACTTTAAAATAATCCATAGACTGATAATTGTGGAAGCTGTGTGATGGGCACACGGAGTTCATTATATTATTTTCTGTACTTTCGTATAGAGTTTTCCAAAATAAAAGTTAAGTGTATGTATGTGTATGTGTGTGCCTGTGTCTGTAAATACACAAACACAATTTCCTCTTCTCTTTATTCCCACTGCTTTCACTTCTGAGTTACTAATATATCTTGCCTGAACTACTGCAATAGTTGATGATCTGATCTTCCCACAATCACTCCCACCTCTCCCAAATAATTTCTCTTCATTGTCACTGCAGACTGAGTAATCTTTTTAAATAATAGAAACAATAAATATATACTGAGTATTTATGTTCAAAGAACTGTAACAATTTCTTTATGTACATTACCTTATTAAGCCTCACAAACCTGAAGTAATATTTCCATTTTACAGCTGAAGAAACTGAACTTCAGACAGTTAAGTCACTTGTATGATCTAAAAAAGCTAGAAAGTGACAGAGCCAGAATTCAAGCCCAAGCAGTCAGTCTCCAATATTTGTGCTTTAAATCACCGTAAGTATCCCTCTAGTTAAATCCATTAACGTTACCCATGGGATGGAGTTCAAGTTCTTTAACATGGCCTAACAACACTTTTCATTGACCTTCTCGTGGCCTACCTATCCAGCTTCCTCACTTCTTTTTACCTCATTTCTATCCTACAAGCATACTGGTCTTACAGTTCCCAGCTCCCTCTACTTTACAGCCTTCCCATATAATACTACTGTCTCTGTCTAAAAGAACCTTGCCCACACTCTTCACCCAGCTAGCTCCAATTTTATTCTGTAAGCCTCAGCTTAAAAGATTTAAGTTTATGGACAAGGATTTTCCTGTATCCCCACATTAGGTTAGACTACTCCTGTCATATACTCCCAGAGAATCCTATACTTTGCTTTTTCTAACCCATCACATTATAATTATTTCTTCACTGTCTTCCTTTCCACAACATTATAACAGCTTTGCAGTCTTATTTACCACTGTACCTTCAGCACTTAGTGAGTTTTTATACTCACAAAGTTTTTCAACAATGAATAATTGGGAGAGAATGGAAGAAAAAAGGTACAATAGAGGAGATTTGCAAATTAGGCAAAGTTGAAGACTAAAAGTAGGATGATGGATTTCATCTTTGGTAGGGAGCAGTGACTGTGGGAGGAGGCACAAAGAAAGCTTCTGGGTTACCAGAATTGCTCTATATTTTGAACTTTTATGAGCATAGTCATAAAAATTCTTCAAACTGTACACTTAAAGAGCTACATAATTTATAGTATGTAAGTTATATCCCAATACAGAAAGAGAGAAATAGGGAAAGAGAAAGGGAAAAAGGAAAGGGGAGAAAAAGAGGGCATCATTTCCAGATGACATAGCTTCAAAAAGTAAAAACAGTATATACTTGAATAAAGGTGGGAAGGAAATGGTCCAGATGTGGCAATGTGGAGGGTAAAAGAAAGCCAATCCCATGGTGGGTTCTGAGATGCAGTGGGTGTGGAAAAATAAATTCTGCTCATTGGAATGAGCTGAAAGTTTCCTGATGGAAAACACACACACACACACACACACCACACACACAAACACAACAAGTGGAATTAAAGCAAGGCTGGGAGGAGGCCACAGGAAATTTCTATTATGAAGAGGTTGAGGGTATTAGGCCTTTAAATTAGTAAAATGAAATGTTATTTATTTAAATAAATCATAAAAACATACCTTGGTTGCATATGTAGGCTTTTCTATTGCTTCATCACCAATGAAGAAATCTAGGTCATCAACACCTTTCATCACCCTCCTCTGAGCTTGATCACCCACTTTTGCTGACTCCTTAATAGCAATACCTTTAAAAAAAGACAAGTTATTTAGACATGTCAAAAATACATTTTCTTCAAACAAAACAAACTTTTAACTTATACTTCTTCCATTATAAAGTGTTCTGAAACAAAACATCACCTAGCATATCTAAATTATCAAACTAATACATAAAGGCCACATAAAAAACCTGTAACAAAATTCACTTAACACAATTTTAACACAATGAAATCTCAACTTTCACTGAGAAACAAGGCTTCAAACATTAAACACTAAAAAGAGAAGTATTGTTATGGGAATGTTTCAGTTATATTTTTAAAAAATCATAAAAGATGTATTTTATGAGTAAAATTACATTCCTACAAAGTGAACATATGCTTGATGAACACTAAGAAACGAAAAAGAAATACATTTAAGAATGAGAAAAAGAAAATTGTAAGGAGAATTTAAGAAAAAAAAAGCTTATTTATACTATTATGGATGAGTAATTCAATATAACCAGCTTAAAGGTTTGTTAAACTTTGATCACACATACAAAAGGAAATCTTGAATAATTTAAGTAAAACAACAATCCCCCTTAAATAATCCAGCATACAGCTCTAGAACTAAAACTTGTTTGTTATTTATTTCTAATTAAGTTCTTCAAATTAAGCAGTCCTTCATTCAAAATAATTATTATCTGAATGTATCTGAGCTCTTAGGACATTTAACTGTTACATTTTTGTTTAATAACAATTTTATCCTTAATAAGCTGGGTAGATAATACTGAAAGGAAAAAAATTCTTAAACTACAGTCTACTCCTAAATTTGATGGGGAAAAAATACCAGACCGCAACAATAAAGTAGCCTTTTAAACAAAAAAGAATTCAAATACCCTGTGCTTCTAAATACTATCAAAAATATACCCACAGTAATAACTTCTTAGCAACTTTGCTAATCAATCTCCATATTATTCTGTGATAGCTTATTTTGATAGTTTATGTTTATTCTTAATAGACTAACCAATATAAGAGAGAAACTGTGTTAAGCTGTATACCCTGAGGATAAAACTTAAACTTTTCTGAGGTAACATACAAAAATGACAAAGGATGTTTTGATGAAATTTGTGTATCAATGGGCAGAAATGAAACTAGAAATAAGCTAACAGCTATTGGGTACTTAAAAGAGCTAAACATTGCAACATATTCCACATGCAGTAGTCACAATGATTCTATTAAGTAAATACTCCTTAACATCTATGTTAAAATAATTCAACTTCTGGTAAAATAAAAAAAATTTAAACAAAATTATATTTTAAAAATCCAATACCTAGCATTATTTCTTTACTCTAAGAAAGCAGTACCTAAAGAAATGGTTGTTCTAAATTATATTCAGTACCAACAAGACCATGTATATAGATTTGCTCTTCTTCTGAAGGTGATTCTAGGAAGAAGTAGAACAAAAGAAAAACAACAACCACTATGGGATAGCATCCAAAAAACAAAATGAAATACCAACTATACAACCAAAAAACTACTATTAAAAATTTTTTGGAAAGACAGGGAAAAATTACTGGAAGAATTCTTCTCTTTAAACTCTTTTGGTTTGTTTCTTGAATATTAACAAGTCTAATGATTTAGTGATATAGGTGTCTTTGGTACACTAGTACTACATGTAATCGTCTTAATGTTAAGAAATTCTCCCTAGTTATTTATTTATAATGTACATAGACAATGAGATGGCTCACTGTAAAGTTCCTGGAAAACAAAGATATATGAAAGCAACTGTGAATCTCATCTACAGCCTTTCCCTATCAAATGTCCATGTTCATCAGTAAGAGATGGTGACTCTGTCTATATCCAGTCATTTTAAACACTGTGTCTACAACATTAAAACTGGCTGGGTTAAAACAAAAAACAACAACAACAAAAACTCCATAATCAAGAGCAATATCTTCAAAGTAAAAAACTGTTTTTGTAAATTATTGGCTCATTTTTTAAAACGGTACTTGCTAGATTTGGTAAACAAAAGCTAAACAGAAAGCTGATATGAACGGTCAGAGGTTCAGAAATAGGGCAACACACAGAATTTGGTAAATCATGCTTTAAAGTATTAAATTTTATGATGTGAGAGCTGATTACCTCTTTTACTTTAATTATCAGGAAAAGAGAGCTTTAAATCAGCTCATTTGTGGCTTCAAAGAGATACTTACAGGAAGGGATGATAAACTGTGGTTCTGTATTTCCAGCATATCCTAGTTTTGTATACCTGCAAAAAGAATTTTAGAAAGATTTCACTAAAATCTTAGTAATTATGAATTTAATTCCTTTCTTACACTTTGCTATATAGAAGAGGATTCCATTCTGAGCAAATAATATACAAATAATATATTACTCATGGGAACATTGCTACTTTCAAAATGGTAACAAAATTATAAATGCCTCTAGTTTTTGACCCAGAAATTCCATCTCAATATACTATTCCTACAAGGATATGCAAATATGCGTGATAAAACACATATATAGTTTGCTACAAATTATAATAGCAAAATACTGGAAATAACCTAAATGTCCATGAAAAGGGAAACTAGTTAAATAAACTAAGCTAAATTCCTACTACAGAATATGAAACAGCCATTTAAAAAAAAGATTAAAGACATTTTTTATATACTAATATTCAACAATCTCCAAAAAGTATATTGGCAATTGAACAAAGCAAAGTACAAAACAGTGTGTAAATATGTTATATTTGTATAAAAGAAAAAGGGGAAAGAGTAAGAACATACAAAATATATTTGATTGTATAGGCACAAAATTATCTCTGGAAGGGCATACAATAAATCAGTAATTATAGTTGTCTCTAGGGAATGGAATTAGGTAGATGATGGACAGGAATGAGAGGGCAATCCTTAACTGCATATAGTTTCATACCCTATTTGCATGCATTATTATTCAAAAAGAAATATAATTTGGAATTTTTTTGCCATAACAGTTTCAGGTTATATTCTTACCTTTATACCGTCATCTTAACTATGCCAATCAGAAACTAAAAAACGGAGATTTGACCAACAGCATGTTGCGGGCTACTTAGGAGACAAGTGGACTTGTGGCTTTATGGGGAAAACTACTGACTATGAGCTAGCTTTAAAGAGAAGGTAAAAACAATAGATTAAAGTACTCAATGTTCAAAACTGCTGCTAAATGGTAGGCAGGGAAATTGCTGTGGCATTCTTGGATTCTAATAATCTCTGAGGGAATTTTTTCTAACTTAAAAGGAAAAGAGGAGGTCCTTTAGGGATGCTTTAGCACCCAAACTAAGAACAGAAAATGCCAACAGCTAAATCATTAAAAATAAGAAAAAAAATAAGGGGAAAACATGAACTGTTCAAATGTGATATTGCTCAACTAACTAAACCCCTTCAAAGGTTCCCCACTGTCCATGTCAAAAAATAAATAAATAAATCAAACAACAATGCAAGGCATACAAAAGCCTTTTAACATTTGGCCCTGGCGGTTCGCATCAGCGACTCCAGCGGTTAGGAATGAGAACGGGATGGTTGTGGGCCTTGTGCAAGGCACCGCTGCCACAGCTACATGCATCCACTGCAACGATTGAGTGTTTCCATCTGGTGTGAACCATATTTCTGAATTACCAGTCCTCTGTGCTTCACCAGCTGTATAATGAATCCCAGCATGAAGCAGAAACAAGAACTCCAAGAGAATGTAAAGAGTAGTCCAGTCCTAAGAAGAACTCTGAAGATGATCCAGCCTTCTGCAGCCAGATCTCTTGTTGGAACAGAATATGAGCTAGCCAACGGCTTATCCAGAAAGAAGCATGGGAATGGTCAGTTAACATGTAAGACTTCCAGCTCTGAAGTAGTTCTGGACCCAGAATATAGTGAAAATATAAATACTGAAGGAGTCACCCAAGAAGCATTTGATCTTATGGTTAAAGAAAATCCATCCTCTCAATATTGGAAAGAAGTGGCGGAAAAATGGAGGAAGGCACTCTATGAAACGCTTAAGGAAAATGGGGAACTTCATAAAGAAATTGAACAAAAGGACAATATAATTGCCAGCCTGAAAAAAGAGAATAAAAAACTGGCAGAAGTAGCAGAACATGTACAACATATGGCAGAGGTGATAGACTGAAAGATGAAACTCAGGATAACTTTGAATCACTGGATAGTCAGTAGTTCAATTCTGAAGACGAAACTGGTGAGGATTCTGAAGTGGAAGACTCAGAAATTGGCACATGTGCTAAAGAAATTGTATCTTCCTCCACAGACACAAAGCCAAGTGTATGAAATTTATTTGTTTGACTTTTCAGAAATACACTGCCAAAGTTTACCTCCACCTTGAAGCAGAATAAGCAACTATATTATACAAACTCTGGAATCAGACTTCCTTGTTTGAATCCTGGTACCCTGTTACTGTATTAAAATCCAAATACTATATATTTTTAATCTATGATATTTTCTGTAAATAGGATTTTCTCAGTTGTCTGGCATGACTTGTGTAAATGATAAATAAACTTCAACCTCCTATCAAAAAATATATATATACATATTTGGCCCCTGACCACCTCTTCCAGCTGCCCTGCCAACACACCGGATTCCCTAGTCATAAAAACTGTTGAACAAAACAAGTCATTTCATGCCACTGATCCAAGGATGCTAGCCTTCCACCCCTGAATGCAATTGCTTAGTGCCTACTCATCCTTTAAAATTCAGGCTAAGTATCATTGCCTTGCTGAAAATTTTCAAAATATCCCCAGATAGCTGACTACCCTTGTCCTTTAAGTACAAATATTATTTAACAATACCTGAGCCTTGATTCCTTCACCTGTAAAATAAGGAAAAACAATGCAAGATTGTTCAAAGTATTAAATAATAAGATAAAGCATTTAGAGCAGTAACCTGAACACAGTCCACACTATAATAAATGTCAACTCTAATTACTCTTTACATCCATTCTCTCCAAATTTTCCATTCCTCCCATAATCAAATAAAGGACCTACAGATAACTAAACTTTTTAAATGCTTATAGCTATGACACATATTATCCCTTTACACATACATGAAAATCAGATTGTAGAAGACTCAGATTTGTAGCTTGTATCTGATATATTTTATCACACTTCTGCTGCCAGCTATCTTTTATTCTTCGAAGTCAGAGTCTCATCTTAACATAAAATCTGCAAGTTTAGAAAAACAGGCCTCTAGTAATAGAGGTCACCATGACTGAATAGCTCACTCTCCTCAGGAGACAAAAAAAATTAGAACAAATTACTCAAATACACAAAACCACCATCACCTGATATGAATAATCTGTTCCCAAAATGACATTAACCGTAACTTAGGTGAAATAAAAAACTGTAGCATAAGTTTTTAAAAGTACCAGCTACAGAGGCATCAACAGTATACTTTGACCCCCATTGGATGAATGGATCTGACCATACCATACTAAAATGAAGAACTGTTCAACAGGAAACCATCACCAACAGTCTGAACCACAATACCTTACCTAAGTCTACTCTTTTACCAGCACTTCCTAGAAGTATTACTACCCAATTACTCCTTAATGTGACTCCTCATATTAATACCACCATTTTTATTTCCATGTGTCACCATAGCAGTTCAAAGCATCACTACTAACAGTGCCCTAACAGGATTCCTTGCTTCCAACTGTTTACTACCTCTAACACCTCACAAAGAACAGAATCATCTCCCTAAAAATCTCTCTTGAACTCAAAAATCTTAAAATGACGCCCTATTGCCTACAAAATCCTTTACTATATTTCCTAATTAGAAATGATTTTACTGTTTTTGTTGTGAGCCTTTGTCTTTTCAATTTTAATAAAAAAAATAATCTAAACTTGGTAACTACTTGGAAAAAATAAAATCAAGTCCATATCACATGCATTAAAGCAGGATATATCCAGACATATCAAAGATTAAAAGGAGGAAAAAAATCAAACCACCAGTTCTCAAAGAAAATGTGGGACAATTCCTTTATAGTCCTGGAGTAGGGAAGGTTTTCTAACTGTAACTTTAAAATCTAGACACTGTTAAAAAAAAAAAGATTGATGTTTCCACTGTGAAAATTAAAAATATCTTTACAAAAACACACTGAAAATAGTCAAAAGAAAAATGAGCAACAGAGAAAATGTATCTGCACTCAGAGACAAAGAGTTAATCTCCTTAATACATAAAGGATATCTAGAAGTTGAAAGGGAAGAATGGAGGGTAGAAACCAGGGAGGGAAGGAAGAAGGAAAAGCAAAGGACATTAACCATGCACAGAAAAAGGAACAGAAATAGCTAGTAACTGAAAAGATGCTCAACTCTACAGGATAAAAGAATACAAACTAAAAGTATACTTGTGAACTCTCATACATTGCTGGTTAGAATGCAAAATTATACAACCCCTTTAGAAAACAGTTAAACATTCACTTGCTACATGACCTATAAATTCTACTCCTAGGTATTTACCCAAGAGAAATGAAAACATATGTTCACACAAAGATGTGTACACATATGTTCACTATAGCTTTGTTCCTAATGGCCCCAAACTGGAAGCGAAACAATCACTCGTAAATAGAAGAATGGATAAATATGTGTAAGTTTATACAAAACAAACTTACTCCAAAGAGGAAGAACCATAAAAATATTACCATTTATCAAGGGAAAACACAACCAATAGACAGCAATCCAGAGATGAGCCAGATGTTGGAATTATGAGAAAAAGAGTAGAGAGCAGCTCTATGTCTATTACAATAAAGTAAAGAAAAATACTCTTGTAATGAATGACATAGAAAAAATCAGCAGAGGGAGTAAAACTTTTCATGAAGGAATAAAAGGAAATTCTGGAACTGAAAACCACAATATCAGATACCAAAAAATCCCTGAATGAGCAAAGGAGCATGATGGAAATGAAAGAAGAATGGGGGAACTTGAAGAAAGGGAAGAGAAAAGACAAAAAAAAAAAAAACAAAAACAGAACCATAGAGAATTCTTGGACACTATCAAATTAACATATTATAAGTTCCAGAGGGAGAAGGGAGACAGGGTAGCAAAACTTCTTTGAGGAAATAATGGCTGAAAACTTCCCAATTAAGTGAAATGTACAGATTTGAGTGGCACAAGAAAACTCAAGTAGAATAAATACAGGGAAAACAACACTTAGGCACATTATAATCAAATTGCTGAAAATCAAAGACAAAAAGAAAATCTGGAGAGCATCCAGATAAAAATGACTAATTAAAAGAGGAACAAGATGCAAATGACCACAACCTTCACATGAGAAACTAGGGAGGCCAGAAGATAGAGGAAGACATTATTTCAAAGACTCAAGGGGGAAAAAATGTCAATCCAGAACTCTAGCCAGCAAATCATCTATCAATAATGAAAGTGAAACAGACATTTTTCAGATACAAGAAAACCCATTGCCATCAGACCTGCACTGTAAAAGATACGAAAGAAAGTTCAGAGGTGGAGAACCCAAGATGGTGGCTAGGTAAGATGGGGCAAAAAAACACCTCCAGGGATTCCCTGATTGGAGGAGCATAACGTCAGTCATTAGGAGCGGTCGCCACCTTTGGGACAGAGAGAATCAGAACAAGAGTAGAGAATAAAAGTGAAAAAAGAACACCCAGGCTGGAGCCCCGCGGAGGAGCCGCCGCGGCTGCCTGCACCGGGACCTGAGCCCGTGGCGCCGGAGGTGAGTGGGCACTCGCCGCCCGAGCGCCCCCAAGGCTTTCGGGTGGTTGCCGCCACCGCCAAGCCCGCACCGCCTGCGCCGCTGGAGCCCCGCGGAGGAGCCGCCGCCGTCACGGCCGCTGGGGACGGAGCCCAGAGCAGCTGGCAACTACCCAAGAACTACATGAAACAGAGTTTTCGGGGTGTCAAGTAACCAGTCACACATCGGATGCAAGTTTGGAATTGGAGGAAAAGCCGAGATCGCAGCGAATACTGAAAACTCCATACACTCCCAGTGAGACCCAGGCCTCACTAGACTGGGAAAATACGACTAGGGTCGACCATATCTGAGGAGACCCATTCACAAAAAAGCTACATAGAGCAGAGCAAGAAACAGAAAAAACAAGAGGGGAAAAATTTTTGATCAACCAAACAGAACCTAAGTTAGAGGTCTAGAATAAGTTGAATTGAATAACAGAGACCAGAAAACAAAGCTAACCAACAAGAAAATCCCTAGGTAAAAGACAGAAAACAAGCTCCAAAATAAACTAATCAAGAAAATCAGATGCCTAGACAACTTAAGATAACAAGCCATACCAGGAAACACGAAAATATGGACCAGCCAAAGGAACAAACCAAGAGCTCAAATGAGATACAGGAGTTGAGGCAACTAATACTAAATAAATTCAGTGAAATGAAGGAAGATAAGGAAGATCTAGCAAAAGAGCTGAAGGATATAAAGACGACACTGGATGACCATAAAGAAGAATTCATAAACTTAAAAAAACAAATGG
>PVKY010011614.1:0-11932 GCA_004027775.1 Bradypus variegatus
CAAACACTGTCACCTCTGTGATAAGTAAAAAGTGCCTTTACCTCCAACAAACAAAGCCTTGAGCCAAGCACAGGGCTTTGTGGGTAGCGTGTGGACCAGATTTCTCTCCACCAGCCTGTCTGGCCCCCGCCTTTGCACAGCACAGACTGCCTGGCCCAGCAGCCCGCACTCTCCTTAACATGGCTTTCAAGAGGCCATGAACTGGCTCCAATACCTGGTTCCCAGTGAAATACAAACCACTTTCCCTGCACCCCTTAAGCACTGTGTTCTGCCCACCCTAGTGGTTCATTAATCCCAGGAAGTTGCATGCTGTTCCTTCTCACCTCGGGGCCTGGCGGGTGCATGGCTGTCTGCCTTTCTCCAGCATTCTTCCCAGCAAACTTGTATTACCCTCTTAAACCCCAGGCCCATGACACCTCTTCTGCAAATCCTTCTTCCACACACCCAGAGCTAGGTACTGCCAACTCAGCACTTCCAGAAGCCTGTTCTTTATCCTCTACCACCGCACTGATCACATTATATAGTAATTATCTGTTTGCTCATCAGTTCCTTTCTGCAACCCCTCTGGGCACTGTGGCTTTCTAGCTCTTTGTTCCCTGTCCAGGAGTAAACCCTGGCATCTAGTAGACCTCAATAAAAGCCTGTCAAGTGAAATACTGAAGTAACCCATGAAGAGGAGGGGAGAGTAGAGGAAAGCAAGAGGGAGAAGGCTGAGAAGAAATTCTACTGCTGTCACATAGACCTGTGTCTGCTTTGACATTTGCAGCTAAAACAAAAGGAGAGAGGCAAGCATGGTGCCTATGGGATGCTTAGAAACAATGTTGCTTCCTGTCCCTCAAATCCCTCAAATCTGACAACTGTTTTTCACCATGGGCCACTGTCTCCTTTGCCCATGGGAAAGTGAGGTTCTGCTGAGGTCTGTTTGGTCCTTCCAGCTAAAGTACCCCTGGGCTGACCTGGGGCATCCAGAATAATTCCTCTGCCCCCACCCTATAGCCATAGCAGGGGGGATTGGCCCTAGAGCTCTAAGTATTCCTGGCAGGCGGTTTTGGCATCTTTGTGGGCCAAAGGAATGACATCACCATCACCAATGAAGTCACCACTGTATGATTCATCCAACACCAGTTCCCACTTGGAGAGCTTTGACATTCCCAGAGCTTCTCTCAGAGCATCCAGAACCCAGGGTCCTTGGCCAGTTTTCAAGGTTCTGGAGATAATTTTCCAGCTCTCTGGACCCCTAGTAAATGACTGACCCTCTGAGAAGCAGCCTGGGAACTCGGAGCCCCAAGAACTGGATGGAGGAAGGTTTGGGCAAGTCTCCAACCTCCAGTCTCAGGGCAGACTGGGGCAGCCTCTGCCATCCTCATAAAGGCCTTCTCATGACCCTAGCAACTTCTTCCCCTGTCCCAAAGCACTTACCAGGATCCCTTAGGACACATCCTGAAGGGCTCAAGGATTCTCAAGGGTGAGACCTGATCTCACCCTTTCAGATGAGTTCACCTCGACTGGTAAGGAAACTGAGACCTAGAGAACGAGGCAGAGCTGGTACCAAATTCAGGTTCAGGTCTCATGCTGACTATACTCCTAGTATCTCCTTAACCTCTTCTGTTGAATCCTTTCAGAAAACTAGTCCTAGCAAATGCTGCTTGAACAAACGGTCCTGTAGGAAAAGAAGGCAAACCCTCTTCTCTTCCTCTCGAAGAGGAACTGGCAGAGACTGCCTTGAATCAAGATATGTCTGACTTCAAGACACTAGACTGCTTTCCTGAACCTGTAATTCAGTTTGTGCAAAGTATCTTCCAGATTCATTACACAATACAAAGCAGCAAGCCATGTAAATGCCCACAACTCAAACTAGAAAGGAGGGGCGTGGTGAGATGCTTCGGTGTGACTCCACAAGGAAATTCCTATAATCCACAGAGTCGTCCTGAGAGGGTAGAAATCTGATTTGGAGTTTGAGAGTTGGGGCCTAGAAAGAGAGGAATGGGGACATAACTGCATATTTCCCAGTGGACTCCAAGTCCTTGAACTCTGTTAGCATCTAGAAGCCGCTAGGATAACCACTCCACCTCTCCAGTCTCAGAATGCTCACCTACAGCCTAAGGGAGATGGCACAGTTGAGCTCTGCACTGCCTCTCAAACACCGCATTTTCTAATCCTGTGAATCGATGACAGGAAGCAATCTATCCCATGTCAGTCGGGGGCCAGGCAAGCCGGGCGTGGAGGACCTCACTCCCCCAACCCCCGCCCCGTGCCCAGTGTTCAGAGCAGCACCGTTGGCCGGTGAACCTGACATGGCAAGACGGGTGCTTGATTCCAAGCTTTGCCCAGGCCGAGTCTTTAGAATACCAGGGTGTATTCTCAGGAATCACAACCGAACACCTTCGAGGGAATCAGGACTCAGGACTCAGAGGGCCTCGGAGAATGTCGCCTCCAGGGGGAGCCCAGGTACATCTGCCGAGTCCTAGGGCCGGCAGGGTCTCCCTTTTCTGGCTGGGGAGTACTTCAGTGGTTCAAGATGCTGCACGGGTCTCAGTCACCAGTTTCCTAGTAAATGATTCAAGCTCTTGCTCTGAAAGGCGAAGCGAGGTGGGCGGAGGGAGGGCCCGCCAATTAGTCAGGAGTCCCTGCTTCTCAGCTCGGGGTCCGCACCACCTCCACCATCGCGCCATTTTTTTTTTTTTAACCCTCTTGGCCTTTTTTTCTTCTTGATTTCTCGTTCCGTTGTGCACTTAGAGAGCCATAGGCTGGATCTTGCCTTCCGGGTGGAGTTTAAATATATATGTATAATTTTGCATGACGATTGCGTCATCGTTGGAGTCGTCGTGGTTCCCCAAGAGGCCTCCTCGTCTTCCCCGGCAACCGGCCCTTTGGACGCTTCCCGGCGCTGCGGGCACTTTCGCGAGGAGCCCTCGGCTCCTCCCCAGCGATTTTCCCTCGGTCCCCTCCCCCCGACTTCACCTACCCCCCCCCCGCTCCTCCTCGGCTCCTCCCCCTCGCCCCCTTCCCGCGCCCCTCGCGGGGCCAGTCAAGCTAGGGTGAGCGAGCAGGGCCGCACGGCAGCCGCAGGCGAGGCGGGGGCCGGGGACACGGGGCGCACGGCGGGCGGCGCGGGCGGGGAGGCGCGTCGGCCCGCCCTCCTCCTGGGCCGAGCCGGGAGGGGGCCGGGGCCGGACTCGGGGCGGGGAGAACCGCCTGGCCCCTCCCCTCCACTGCCTTCCCCAAAGTTGCTGTCTCCCCGGGGGCCGGACGGTCTTATGATCCAGCGGATCCTCCTGGGGAGGCCGGGCCGGGGAGAGGGCGCAGGCACCGAGCGGCGGGGGCAGCGGGCCGGCGCGGCGACCGGGGCCGGGGCGGGGACCCAGGCAGCGACCGAGGCAGCGGCAGCGCCCCGGGCCCGCCGCCCCCTCCCCTCCAGCAGGGGGAGCCGCTGCATGGGGCCGGGGGGGTGGCCCTGCTGCGCGGAGCGGCGGCGGCGGCAGACCCCCCAAGCGGGCTGGGGCTGAGCCCGGGGCCGGGGCGGGGGCTCCGGGGGGACCATGCCCGGAGGCCGGCCGGCCTCAGCATGGCTCACGGGCCCGGCGCGCTGATGCTCAAGTGCGTGGTGGTCGGCGACGGGGCGGTGGGCAAGACGTGCCTACTCATGAGCTATGCCAACGACGCCTTCCCGGAGGAGTACGTGCCCACCGTCTTCGACCACTACGCAGGTAAGCCTCGGAACTGCTGACTAAGGGGCCGCTCCCCGGGCGGGGAACTTTGGAGCAACTTTGGCGGAGCCCCCTCGCTGCCTCCCCCGTCGCGCCTTCTGCCTAGCGCCCGGCCCCACCCCCGGAGCTTTGCCTCCAGCTGCCCCCCTCTAGCGCACATCTGATCCTTCTTCCTCTGCTGTCTCCTACTCTGTCCCTTCTCTTCACAGCCCCCCGCCCCCAAACCCAAGCGCTCCATGCCGTCCTCCTTGACTTTCCCCATAGCCGCCTCCCCTACTGCCCCAGTCGTCCGGGGGAGACATTTGGGGGGAACCGGGCTAGACGTGGCCACGGAACTTAGGAGAAGGGAGCAGACAGCTGGGGCCACATCTCACGCCGACCTCATGCCCCTTCACAGTGAGCTAGGAGCAAGGGAGGAGGGGTTGACATCTTCCGGGAACGCCCGTGCAACTACAGCTGGGTCGGGAGAGAAAGGTCCTGGTGGGGATCGAAATTGCCCCGGAGCCCAGGTCATTGTGAGCTTCTCTCTCCGCCCCCACTTCTGTCCTTGCAGTTAGCGTCACCGTGGGGGGCAAGCAGTACCTCCTGGGACTCTATGACACGGCCGGACAGGTGAGTGACTAGCCCCTGGCCTGCAGAAACCCCCACCCCCAGCCGTTTCCACAGTTATGGGTGGGTGCGAAGGGTCTTTGAAAACCGTGGTTGCTGGGAGCGAGGGTGTGTCTGCGAGGAGCCCTCTTTCTGACTCAGGTCTTTATTTTTAAGTCGGCAAATCAGGGAAACAGAAACAAACCCAGACCAGCCCACCCATGTGGACCCCTGGCCTGTGAAAGTTTTTGCGTGTCTGTGCCTTTCTGTATGGGCCCGTGTGGGTCCCAACTCCTGTTGCAAAGTGGCAGCGGCCAATCATGAGGAACCTTTATTTTTAGTTGCAGATGACCAGGTCTCCCCCTCACAGCCTCTGTCTGGTCCCTCATTGGTGAGTGGTCTGCCTTTCCGAGCAGCCTGATTGGTGGGAAATGGCATCATCTAATATGATGGGAAGGCATTTGGTCCTGATTGTGTTTATTACAACATCATTGCACTCTGGGACTCGAGTCCCTGAAAACGTAATTTGTGTTGTTACCAAAGGACCACAGGGGAAAACAACAACCAACCAGCCACTCCCTGGGGCGTTGGGTGGGGAGGGAAAGGGTTAAAGGGTTAGGAGTTCAGTGTGAATCTGGGAGGAAGAAACACCCCCCACCTCCCACTCCCCACCCCAGAAAGACAGGTGACTTTGACTTTGTCTGGGTTTTCCTTGGAAGAGCTTGTGCAGGGGGTAAAAAAAGCACACTCTTTCCTGCAGCCTCTGACTGGTACTTGCACATCAGAGGAATTCAGGCTTTGCTCCCACTGTCTCCCTATCCCAGCTCCACTCTCCTGCCAGACTCACTTTTGTTCTGGGGTTAAGATGATTGTGTAGAGTGAAGTTCTGCAGAACCCAGCCCTGTGATTAGACCTGACGACCGGGGCAGAAGTTTCCACATGCCTTGCAGACTTGAGTCCTTGAGGACACGGGAGCAGCTGAGGGGTTTAGAGAGTATCTCTGGGTAAAGTCCCGTAATACAGTTTCCTTATCTGTAAAAGGGGTTTAAACAACCACACACGAAAAAAAGACCTCCCCCCTTGGGAAGATATATGCCAAATGCTTAGCCCTGAGCCTGGCACTCATGGGGTGCTCCATAAAAAAGAGCTGTTCTTTGTAGCTCGTCTAGATTTGGATTTCAAAATGGTAGGTTCCAGATTAGATTCTGCATTGGATTTGGAAAAATGACTAGGGGTGCCTTGATGATGGCTGTGGTTTCTAAACTGTTAGGTTAGAGGAGTGTCTGAGGCTAGAGAAACTGCTGGCAGAGTGAAGTCCTGAGGCCTCTCCACTTAACCATACTGGTCCAAGTCAGTACATTCAGTTCTCAGCTTTCCATCATCCCTTTTGATTACCTGCCTTGTACTTGTTACTCATTCAGCCTCCATCGGAAGGTGTGGAGGGCAAGAGAATTGAGGCAGAACTCACTTAAATAAGAACAACTTTAAAAGTACAGTTGATAAACAAGTGGTTGGAATTACTGATTCAAAGGAGGGAGGTTTTAGAAATATGTCTGTAGGTTGAATTTCTGTTCCTCCTTTTCCCTTATCCCCATTCCATGCTCATTTTTTGCTGTAATCTCTATTCTGTAAGACACGTATATATCAGAGTTGTTCTATGCATGTTCAAAACCGACTAATATATATTGAATCTCTTCTACATATCAGGCATGGTGCAGTCATATGCAAATATTACCTAATTTACTTCACAAAATAACTCTGAGATAGGTAGTATTCCATTTTTGCAGGCGAGGAAACTGCAGCTCAGAGAAGCTAGATTGCTTGCCTGAGGTCACACAGCTTCTAAGAGACATTACTGGGCTTCGGATTTGGGTCTTAATTGTTTTACAGTGAGCCTTGGGAAGTGCTGAGCTCCCTCGTGGGTTGATTCGATGTCTGTCCATAGTATCTGGAGTCTTCATACTCCTTCTCTGAGTGGGATGTATACCATCTGATACAACCTAGGAGAGAGCCTAGGTCCAGAGAGGGGGGGAATTTACCCAAAGCCATCTGGAATTGTGCCCACACACAAAAACAGTGCTTTCCATGTGCCATCATAATTGCTCTGTCCTGTGGAGGACTGTAAATCATGTACCAAGTGGGATCAACCTATCCATAAGGTTTGCACATTACTACTTTTACCTAATGGTGGGACACCTGTTCCGTTGGCCAAGATGTGTGCTAGCCCCTTTGGCATTTTTCTCAGTGCCTTTTATGAGGTTGTACTGTTTTTTTTTTGTCAAATTTAGGTTTTATTTTCCAGCATTTAAGGGCTTATAACTAATGAGCAATCTCAGCGATGTAATCATCAATGAGACCTAATGACAGGAGCCCCCTGTGTACCTTGCACTGTGCTAAGCCCCCGGGGAGGAAAAAGAGTAAATTTAAGATGGGAATCTGCCATTGGTGCTGGCTGTAGAGGTAGAAGTGTCTGGGTCAGATGCCTGCTCATGTGTGTTATGTAGGAGATTCCTGAATTGTGCTTGGTCATTCAGCCCCCACGCCTCTATGAATCAGTATCAGATCCATTTTATAATCACACAAACAGAGAAATATGTAAGCTAGATGGCCAATGGAGTAAAACCCTTGGAATCAAACAGGATTGGATTTAGGTCTCCTCCTTGTCATATTAGTTGTGTGATCCTAGCTAAGTTGTTTGCCTTCTCTGAGACCTAGGAAAAGTGTGCATTAATTACAATCTGCACTGTAGGCTGGTTTAAGTTGTTGAATATATGTAAAAACAGCTGTCATTGTTCTTCATTCATAGTAGGTGTGTAATAAACATTGCAAACAATTTTAATGCATTTTTTATTGTGAACTTTAACATGTATACATAACAGTGATACCTTTCAAAGTATGATTCAAGAAGTTATTAGAGAGCAAACTTCAAAGAATGACATGGGTCACAGTTCCACAACTTCAGCTATTTCCGTTATTGTAAAATATAACATACATACAGAAAGGTTATAACTTTCAAGCAGTTATATAGGTAATTTCAAAAATTATTACGGGTCACAGTTCCACAGTTTCAGTTCTTTCCTTATTATGCACTATAGGGTGTACACAGAAAGGTAAAGACCCTCAAAGCACAATTCAACGAGTAACTGTAGAGCAAATTTCAAAGGATGCTATAGGTTACAACTGTACCATGTCATTTACCTCCTTCCAGCTGTTCCAACACCCAAATATGTGTGTGTGTGTGTGTGTGTGTGTGTATATATATATGTATATTTATTTATATAAAGTTTCAGTATTCATAGACCCCTATCAAATCCTATCTTGCCTGTTGCTACCCCTTCCTGTCACTTAATCTCTTTCTCCATCTTCAGGGGTGTCTAGGCAGTGAGCACCCTAACTTGTTCATATTGAAAGGGGGTGTCAACAGTTGGAGATAGTCTCTTAAAGAGACTATTGCCCCTGGGTTTTAGGACTTGTCTGGCATAGGAACACTCTGGTGGATTTAAGTTTCTGGGAGAAAAAACGTAGTGAGTGAATCTTTTATAGAATCTCAGATAGGGATTTAGGTATTTGGAGATTACTTTTGGTAAGGGCATGGCATACTGTGACCATCTGGGATGTCTAGCTGGAGCTTGCATATCCAGGATAGCCTCTTGACTCTATTTGGGATCTCTCAGCCACTGTGACCCCAGCTTGTTACTTGTCTTTTTTCCCTCTTTTGGTCAAGTAGGCATTTTCAATCCCTCACTGCCAGGGCTAGGCTAATTCCTGGGAGTCATGTCCCACATCGCCAGGGAGGTTCATTCCCCTGGAAGTCATGTCCTATGTTGGGGAGTGGGGGGTGCAGTTAATGAATTTATTTGCTGAGTTGGGTGCAAGCAATTATTGTACTACATAGTGGGCAGTTTTGTGGGGGGAAGGGATCACAGGTAGAAGAGAACAGTGTGTTATGCCTGGAGTTGATAGAAATTCTGCAAGGATGCTAAATCCTAGAACCTTTTCAGCAGAGGTGTGGAGCCAGCTTTGCATTGTATAATTCCCACAGTAACCATCGCTAGACACATGGATGCAATGGAGTGCTCCCTGCTCTAAATACCCGTTCTTAACCAGAGCATGCATCCCCAGTGATGTAAGAGAAATAATAAGAGTTCTGTGTGGAATTTGAGAAACAAGTGGGGTATGGAGGCTTCAGGTGGTTTTACTTTAGAGAAGGCAGATGGGATGAGGAGGAAGCTCACAGCACTGGAAAGCAGTTGCTTTATCTCCAAAACCTTCCCCGTGCCCGTGGGCACTCACTGTATTTGAATAACAGCAATGGTGCCTCCCTCAGATCACTTACTCTTGGCCTCTGCTTTGGACCCTGGTCAAAGCCGCAGGCGTCATTCACCCAATTATGTATTGGAGAACTACACTTGAGGGATGATTATAGTAGGCGACCTTTTGCCTTCCAGAGAAAGCTTCTTGCCTCTTGACCTCTGCTGGTCTTAGCAGGGAGGGAGGGAACACGTGAATGTTTGTTGGAGAGGTCAGTCCCCTTACCTGCTCTGCCTGGGGACATCCCTCAACATCCCCCACACACTCACCAGTGTCGCAGCCAAAGGAAAGCCTTCTCCTTTTGGGCCAAGCCCCTGGGTGGTCGAGGAGCCGAGACATTTTGACTGCCAAGCATTTTGGAGTAGAAGTTGAGGGAGATGTCTTCCTCCTCCATCTGGCTTCCTGCCTGGGCTCTGTGGAGCTTCTCCTTTCTTATCTGGCTCTCAGGACTTCAGTGTAGGCTCCACAGCAGCCCCATAATGTGCTCAGGGAGGGGCAGGAGAGGCAAGCTTTCCTCTCCTGCCTCTGTACTCTTTGGAGCAAAGAGGAGTGAGAAGAGTTCTCAGTCTGCCCAGACAAGCCAGCGGGGAGCTGCCTGGCAAACTGCTCTCTAGCTGCGGGCTCCAGGCCCATCTCTTAATCCTTGGCAGGAAGGCAGAACTTGATGCCTTGAAGAGGCAAGGACTGAAGCCCAGTTTATCCCAGGTCCTGGAATACCCACGTGTGTGCTGGGGATGAGTTTGGGATCCCTAGAGTTCCAGATTTAGCCACTATCTCAGTATGTAGAAGTCCATATGCATGCTTTTGGGTGTTTTGTTGCCATGTCTGTTAAATACACACAAGTCCAGAGAACGCGTGCACGAGAGCTATAAATATCCTACGTCTCAGGTGTCCCCAAGGGTTTCTTGTTAAATGACAAGTGAGATCTGATTCTCACTTGACATAGCCCAGCAGCCGTGGCTGCCCTGCGAGCTGCTGGGTGCCTGGGGGAGGCAGTTCCCCTGCAGAAGGGAAGCTCTGCCGGGGGCAGCCTCGGAATGCCCCGCCCTCTGTATTGCAGGGGCAGCACCCAAGGGCCCAGTATAACGGGAAGGGAGAAGAGGAGGGGTGCAAGTGCTGCTGCTCGTCAGGCTGCCCCTGTCCTTCAGGCACCGCACAGCACTCTCAAGGATGGAGGTGGGGAATTAATGGGCTTATGGGACCAGACAGAGATGCAGTTAGGAAAAAGGATTTCCTTACTATAGATGGGGCCTTCCAGGAACTGATGAGGGCTCACCTCATCCAGGCTCCCAGTCCCTGCACCCCAAGTTCCATCCCTGAGGGGCCCAGGGAGAGCACTGGGGAGAAGCCACAGGGTTCCTTCCAGACGTCAACTCCAACAGGTGAGAGGCTGGCACTAAACATTCTGGTTTCCCTTAGTAACCTACTGTGGATTTGTCATCTGTGCATTTTCCCAGCCTTTTCAGAAGCTATTTATATCTCCAGCCTGCATGGCATCACCTGGGAATGCTGGTTTCAGCCTCCTCCTCTGTGCTGGGAAGATGGATGGCCTTTGTTTGCTCCAGAGCATCTGCTCTCACTGTGCCTCGGAATCCCCTTCTTTGGACTCTGATGTGGGTTGGGATGTGCCAGCTCAGACTGTGGTCCAGCAGGCAGGGAACTCAGGGTGGGGGAAGTCCCCACCAGCTCTGCGGGGGTGGGATGCTGGCACTGAAATGGACTGGTTTCTGTTTGTGCTTTGATCCATTTGGCTTCTCCGGCCCTCTCTGCTTCTGTCATGATTCTCTTGAGGTTTGGTATCATTTACACTCTTTAAACCAAAGCTTCCCAACAGGTGATTCGGGAATGGGTGTTACAGGTGTGCTGAGATAGCCAACCTCAACCCCCAGGAGGGGCACAGGGAGTGTACAGCCACAGGGGGCTGAACATACGTTGTCATTTTTTGTGTGTGCCATGATATACAAAGGTGAGAAGCATTGCTTTAAACCCCTTGGGTCAGAGACCTGATGGAGCATTGGCTGTTTGCAGTTTTGTTGCAGAATTTGGGATTTCAGGAGATGAGCCTAATGACATTAAAAAAAAAAACAAAAACAAAGCAGCTCTCCTTTGGCGGGGGGCAAGGTATCATATTCTAGCAATGACATGTGTTGGCAGCAATGGGTACTACCAAGAGGCCTCAGACACAGTATAGCAATGCTGCCAGGAGGAAGAAAGAGAAACAGTTACAAAGAAGCAAAACACAAGGCCACACATGTCTTTGTAAAAATTAAAATTAGTGACCCTCAGCAGCTGAGTTTCCTTTCACTCTGAGGAGCTTGGTTTTGCCCTAATCTGGCATGCTGGTGTCAGGGAGCAGCTTGCTTTGCCCACAGCAGTTTGATGTTCCTCTTTTAGTGCCTGGCAGGCAGCTGCTTTGCAGGAGGAAGTGAGGGGAGACCCACCCAAGGAGGCCTGCCCAGGCAGCAGGGTGGCCAGGGCCTCAGAGTTTTCTGGGGCTCCCCAGCTTTGCAGGAGGAAGCAAGGGTGCCTCTTGGGATACTTCTTGCTTTCTCTAAGCTCCATGAGGACAGGGGCCTGTGTCTGTCTTTCCACCACTTTTCCAGCCATTTAGCACAGTCCCTGGTACATGGTTGGCACCCAACAAATATTTTTTTAAATTGAGTTGATTCTCCTTTGGCTGTCAACTAATTTGTGCTAAAAGGTTAATCAATGGCTAAGGTCATAGCTGCTAAATAATAGCTCAGGCACAACCCCTTTCCTGGAAAAGCTTTTGTTAATACAGTAAAGCCTCCAAGGTTCAAAGTGACAGGCAGGTAAGTATGTGGCTGGCTACCAGTTTTATTCCTACACAGGGCCAGGGGCTTAGTGGTCACCAGTGGGCCTGTTCCACACCCCCATCCCAAGATCAGCCCTTTGCATCCTTCCTGAGATCTCTTTCTCCCAGATTGATTTCATGGAGCACTGGGACACTTTGGGGAGGAGGCAGCTCCGCAGTGGAAAGAGTGTGGGTTTTGGATTCTCCCAGACTTTGGCTCCCAGCTCTCCCTCTTGGTAGCTGTGAGACTCTTGGGCAGCCGCTCACCTCTGTGATCCTCTCTGCCCCTTCTGCAACATGGGGAGAGAATTTCCACCTTGCAGTTAACTGAAAGGATTAGAGGTTTTTTATGCAGTTACCCCATGTGGCCTGGTGCTCAGTAAGTGGTCAGAGGCCAGCCTTGGGGGGGCTCCACAGGAATTCAGTTTGGTTGGTGTTGAGTCAGTGCCGACGCTGTGTTCCAGTCTTCTGGGGGAAAGAAAAGAAGGGGATCAGACCAAATAAAGGGAAA
>PVKY010011615.1:0-11945 GCA_004027775.1 Bradypus variegatus
TCAGACCCAGGACTGGAAATGCAGTCTCTGTCCGTATTTTCTCAGTCTCTTTGTCCCTCACTGATATGGGCCTTGAAATGTCCTCCCTCGTCCCCTGGGCCTTGAAATAGTGGGGGTATGTCTCACTGCTGTGAGAGATTTTAAAATTTCTGCCCCCTGTGGGAGGGGTCTCATCTGCTGATTCTGCATCTTTCCTGCACTGAGCCTGTGTGTTGGGGAGGGGAGAGGACCAGCTGGTCTGGGACAGAAGAGTCCTACCTGGTATTTCTTCTCTTTTTTCTGTTCAGCATCTACAGGTAGGTTCCTTCTCTAGTCTATATCTGCTTCCAGAATTTTAAGCAATTCAGAATTGTACTTTTTTTTGTTGAATCTCTGTAGAGGAGTTTTCAGTAGCTGTTTATGTTGCCATGTTGATGACGTCACCCCACTGATGATGTCACCCCCTGGATAATCATTCTTAACCTGAAGGATTTTTAATTCATAAGAATAATTTTTGGCTTTGGCTAATTTTATGCTTCAGTCTTTCATTAATTTCATTATTTTCCTCCTCGTTATTCCATAAAATCCCATTCTTCTCTTTAAAATATTGATGAAATAGAATTATGTTTCTACATTAGTGTAAATTTTAGGGTAATTAATGTCTGATAATAGCAACATCTTGTAATGATATTTTTGTGTGAACCAATGATTACATTGTACCTATTTTCTTGAATTCCAGAAATACTTAACACATGGTAGTTATACAGTACATTGATGTCTTTAAAAAATGCCCAGTGTTTGAGAAATGGATTTATTTATCTTAGAAGCAAGCTGCTGAAATCTTCTCTAGCCTCCTTAAAATTCTGTTCAGATTGTTTTAGTTCAAATACAATTATTGAATTATTTTCACCTAAAGTTTGACTTAATTTGCTTAGAGTAGCATATTGGAAGTTACCGTGATTCCATGTGGGCCAGATTGTTTTATTAATTTCTTAGGTGGAAGGAGGTTCCATAAATACCAATTGAATTATTCACATATAAATAATATAAAACCCTCCATATATTATTGATATATATGATTTATAAATACCATGTGTCTTTTTCTATCAAAATGGGCATTTATTAAAATTATAATAAATATGAAACCCTTAAAAATAAAATAAAAGATTTATTTCCAAAAGTATTTTAATGTTACTGGATTAAAATTGAAGATGTTTATGAAATGTTTACAAATTCAACTTATAAAACATTTTTAGCTTATATTTTTTAGATTATCTTATAATTTTCATGACATTGAATTAGATGAAATAAAGCTACAGTAAAATGTTTTGTTAATCATCTTTCTAGTCATCACCTTAGTTATTAGTAAATTAATTTTTCTTTTGTGTCCCTTGGTGTCCGTAAACCCTCTAGTTTCCCTGGAAGATATTTTATATGTAATTGATAGTAAGATAGCAGGTTTTTGCTTCCCTCTCTGTAGTGCATTCTTCTATCATAGTGTTCTCCATAGGTAGTAAATGATAATTAGGTCATTATATTTATTTGGTTATTCTATTTTATGATATATTTATTGCCACTCAAATAGAAATTAGCTTTAAATCATGAATAAATAGATTATTGTAGAATCTATCTATCTATTATTATAGAATAATCTATTATTGAATTGATCAGAAATTCTTTCTTAATTTAATTGAATGGGGGAAAATAGGATTTTTAAAAACTTAATGTGAGTTCATTTTGCATCTTGCAACTGCATTTGTTAACCTCTGTTACTTATTTTTTTTTTAATTCTTTGTTTTATCAACTCATATACATTTATTTTATTCTTTGTTATATAATCCAATACTATTTATTTTTTGCATTATTTGTTTTGTTGCTTACATTGTTCTCACGTTGGCCAAAGTGAATTCTCTCATATTGTCTCTTTTTCCCTTTGAACATGTCCCCATACCCAGCTTTTTTTTCTCTTTTCATGTTTCACATTCTCAAATTCTGGCGCCACATGATACTTCAGGATCATCTTGGATTTTCCCCACCTTAATCCTGGAATCAAGCAGTGCTCCAAGGATTCCTAGTTTCTTGTGTTAGAGATGCTAGGTACAAACTAATATTGTGTTTTGTAGCTTAAAAGTAAAATTACACAATTCTAGGGAGTAGCCACCCCACATCACGAATTCCATTAAGCCATTCCATATGGACAGGAGCAACATGGTCTACTGTTATAGCTTCCGCCATTAGCTACCTTAAACCATCATATACCGCACTCCTCAATACAGTTGTGGCTTGTTCACCTTTTCCTGTACAAAGGAGGAAATGTTTACACACTGGTTTTGTTATAGCATGGTAGGTAGATTTTTTCCAGGTTTTCCAATATGTTGAATTCTCCCAGGCAGTATAGGGGAAATATATACTGTATACACTTGGGGGGAGTAATCTCCCAATTTGCACGATTCAGTTATGCCATTTAACTCCGATTGTTTTTCTTCCATAGCGATCTGTTCTGGTTTGATAATGCTGTTGTTGAGCAAAATACCAGAAATGGACTGGGTTTTTAAAGGGGGTTTATTTGGTTACAAACTGTCTGAAGGCCATGAAGTGTCCAAGGTAAGGCATCAACAATTGGGTACCTTCACTGAAAGATGACCATTGGTGTCCAGAAAACCTCTGTTATCTAGGAAGACATGTGGCTAGCATCTGCTTGCTCCCAGGTGGTATTTCAAAATAGCATTCGCCAAAATATTGCTCTTGGGGTGTTTTGTCCTCTCTTAGCTGCAGCTGCTCTTCCACATGTCACTCTCAGTTGCTCTCCAAAATGTCACTCACAGCTGTTCTGCTCCATCTGTCTGTGAACTCCTTTTTATGACTCCAGTGATCCAATTGACACCCATCCTGAATGGATCATTGATTGAGTCACATCTCTGTGGAAACACTCAAGCAAAGGATTCCAATCAATTCAACACTAATATGTCTGCCCCCCACAAGATTGCATTAAAGAATATGGCTTTTTCTGGGGTACATAATATATGCAAACCAGCACATTTCACTCTCTGGATCTCAGAAAAATATATGATTTCCAAATAAATAGATTCATCCATCACAATATCACAAAAACTTAAATCCTATCAATAGCAATAGGTAAGTAAAAAATCCCATCAATATCAGTTACAGGCATGGTCTGTCCTAAAGCAAAATTCCCCTCTGGCTGTGGACCTGTGAAACTTAGAACAAGTTATCTGCTTCCAATGTAGAAAGGAGGGACAATCATAGGATAAACATTCCCACTGCCATAAGGAGAAACTGAAAGGAAAATAGGGTTTAAGGGATCAAAACAGTTCCTAAAGCCTGCAGGGCATACATCATTAGATTTCAAGGTCTGAGAGTCATTTAGAGAATGGCATTTTATCTTTGGGGCTTGAGAGATCAGGAGTCCAACCCTTTCCAAGCACCTTTGCAGCAGCCCTTTTCTCTGCAAATGCTAGGGTGAGTGCTCCAATGTATCCATGCTTTGGGAAAACCACCTTCTCGGTCCGACCCTCCTCAAATATTGGGAAAGCACCCTGACCCTTTTCCATCTCCAGGGCACATGCTCAACTCCTTCAGAAAAGTGGGACCATGTCCAGGCTCTCTCCAATCCCTGGGGAATGTGCTTCACCCTCCCTAAAGCCTGGTGTGTCTGTAGTCTTCCTGACTATCAAGGCAGAAGGGCCATCCTCTACCTCTGGAGCAAACTTACCCTTTCCACGTGTGTGGGCCACTCCACTCTGCCTGCCCAAGCTCTCTTGACTCTGGGCCTCAAAATCCATGATTCTGTCCTTGAAGAAATTTTTCCTTCAATTTGTTTCTTCTCTGTCCCCTCCTGACCAGACCAGCAGTGGTTCTGTCTATACAGATCTCACAAAAATTCTGCAGGCTTGGCATGCAGTTTACGGGGGTCAAAACTGTCAGCAAATAGGACTTTCCACAAATCCTTTCTTGAGAATTCCATCTCCATCCTGTCTTGTGGTTGCATCCTCACATGGGGCTGTAGCCTCTGGAGTTTCACATTCTGGAGGCCCAGAATTTTCCAAACTATCAATTTCTGGTTTCATTTTACCCAAGTGTTCATTTCTCTGCTTATCTTTATCCTGTTGCATTTTACTATTAGCTTCAAGGAGAAGCCGGGCTGCATCCTGCACACATAGCCTGGAGATCTCCTCAGCTAAGTATCTCAATTTGTCACTTTCAAATTCTGCGTTCTGTCTGACACCAAGACACAATTTTGCCAAAATCTCTGTTTCTTTAAAACAAGTATCAGGGAAAGAGGCAAGGCAAGGTGGAGGAGTGTTGAGGTGTAGGTTTTGGTTGCTCCTTCAGGGCAGTGGGTAGAAAGCCAGGAACTGTGTGGACCAGACACCGCAGAGCAGTTTGACTTTGGGCATCCTTCATACAACACTCATGAAGGCGTGGAACCTCTGTTACTTGTTATATAACATTTGGTGGAATAAGGGGGTGAATATAAAATGAACTATACCTTCTGGGTCCTCAGATTTAGTTGTTCAGCTGTGCATAAACTGTGGAATAAATCTGACACTGTTAAGTAGTGTCTAAAGTTTAGACTGTGATTTGGAATGAGTACCCATAGCCTGGAATAGGAGAATGCAGATCTTGGTTTTAGTTCTGCTGCCATCTTTCTGAGTGTGTCTTTGAATAAATCACTTCTCCTCTTTGGACCTCAAGTTACTCATGTATTAAATGAGAAACTGAATTAAAGTCTCTTAAATTTTCTCAATTTCATGATTTT
Source organism: Bradypus variegatus (assembly GCA_004027775.1). Classification (NCBI taxonomy): domain Eukaryota; kingdom Metazoa; phylum Chordata; class Mammalia; order Pilosa; family Bradypodidae; genus Bradypus; species Bradypus variegatus. The sequence goes on from PVKY010011615.1 coordinate 4,760, forward strand.
AGTGGAAATTCTCAATTTTTCTCATTCTCAAATTTCTGAGTCTATGGAAATTTTTTTTAAAGCAAGCACAAAATTAATTGTTACAAATAGGTACAATTTAATGTAATACAAACTAAACATACTAGTATTGACATAATGTAGCGCTTTTTCAGAGGGATGAAGTTAATTGGAAATACTTCAGAAAAGATTTTTTGGCATACTTTTGAAAGTGGGATAATGGAATAATGAGTGAGTGGGAGGTCAGGAAGAGCATTGTAGTAGGATAAGAAAACTTCGCATATGTGGCGGTCACTTGAAAGAGACCATAGGTAGATTTGATTGTCTAAAGTGGTGACTTAATGCTGGGGAATAATGGGAAATGAGGCTCTGAAAAGGAGAAAGGTGTCAGTTAGCAAAGTGTCTTGGAAGTCATGCTAGGAGTTTAGAGTTTAGATTTGATACTTAGTGATGGGTAACCATTGTATACTTTTGAACAGGGGAGTCAAAGAATGAAATGTGCCTGAGAAAAATATTCTAGTTGCTTTTAGTAAGACAAAATGAGAATGGGGAGCTTAACAATTTCATGGAAAGATTAACTTGATACGATTGCACCAAAATTGAGCTGGTTTTGATTAGAAATGCCATGGCTTTTTAAAATGATCTGTAATATCTGGGTTAGTTGGATTTCCAGTGAATGCAGTTAAGATGGCCTTGCAGCCTGAGGGCAAAAAGATATAGAATTCATTATCTTGCCCAGAGACCCTAAGTACTATTCTCTTATATAATTTTTATACATTGGATGTAACAGTGCAAAGAATGAGAAAAATGATCAGCTCATTTTTTCTCAGAACCAAATATTTCAAGAGATACACAGCATTTTAAAACATTTTCCCACTCTAGTCTATGTTCTATAGTAATTGTTACGTAAAAAGTTGTCAGCACATGCACAATTGTTGTGAATGTTAACTATTTTGTGCTTACTTATGTATGTATTTCACATTGATGTGAATTAATTAGGCTTATTTTAATAATTAATCCTTACATCATACATACAGCTATAAAACTTTACATTAATGATTTACATAGATGTAGTTGAAAAAATGAAACGCTTAAATGACTATGTTCTCTTTCTTTCCCCTAGTCTTTTCTAGCACTGGTGAACTTGTTATCCTATCCTGCTATTTACGAGCTGGTAGGCAATCAAGATCTTCCTATTAAAACAGAATATTCTCTTCGTGAAGTCCCAACATGTGTTATTGTAAGTCACTTTCTTTTTTTCCCTTTATGCATTTTTTTTAACTGAAGAAATTGTAGGTTTGCAGAAAAATCATTCCAGAAATACACAGTTCCTATGCACTTCTATTATTAATACCTTGTATTAGTGTGATACTGAAAGAATATTATTATAATTGTACTATTCACTGTCATCCATAGTTAACATCAGGGTTCACTGTGTTGTACAGTCCTATGGTGTCTTTTAAAAATTTTTATTCTAGTAACGTATATGCAACCTAAAATTTCCTCTTTTAGCCACATTCAAATATATAATTCAATGGTGTTAATTACATTCATAGTGTTGTGCTACCATCACCAACATCCATTAACAAAACTTTTTCATCACCCCAAATATAAATTCTATACCAATTGAGCCTTAATCTTTCACTTTTATAAATGCTATTATTTGAGATTGGTTGTGAAAATGTAATTTAACAACAAAGAAAAAGCAAAAAGAGACACTAATGACATTCAAAGGCTCATCTGATTATTCACATATGGATTATCAACTTTGTGAATTATCTGTGAATGGAATCCAGGGCCAACTAACAGGCCTTACACCTATGTGAATACAAAGTTAACTCTCCCTAGCCAGGAAGGAGACTTGACATAGGTAGAAGTCTGTATAAGAATAATTTTTAGGTGGCTCATTACATTAGACTTACCAGTGCTATTCCTTCATAGTTATGTAATTAGGAATAAATTTTGCCCAGTGTATCCTGGTTTTATTTTTATGAACTACATATTAATGCCCCATGAGGGCAGTATGTACATATTTATTTAATTTGAGGCTTATTTCATATTCATACTTCTAGATGGTAACTTGTTTTAATCATTCAGAGATATTCAGTTTCTCTTTTCTGGGTGAATTTAAAAATTGAATACACATAAACATGTGCATAGATGCATATAAGGATTAGTAAAAAATTATTTAATAATACTGAAATTCCATTGTTAATCATTACTCTTTATTTTCTGGACACTTTGTCCAGTGAACTTTTTTTTTGGGGGGGGGCACAATTTAACCCTTTTGTTTACTTTTATTTTAACGCTTGTTAACCCTAAGCACTTAATTTTTAAAAAAATTTCTCCACTTCGGGAAAATTTTCGTACTTTCTGTGAATTAAAATATAAAGACAAATGCTTCTATCATTTAAATATTTAGCTTAGATTTCCTTATCTTCTTTTCCTTGGATTATTCCAACTGTATATTGTGCTTCCTTTATCTCAGCATCACAAGTAGTTTTATAATTAGCCATTTTGTGACTGTCCCCGCCACGAGACTGTGAGAACCTGATAGCGAGTATGATATCTTACTGATCTTAGCACCCAGCGCATAGTAGGCATCCAGTGAGTGGTTACAGAAAATAATTATTCCCAATATTATTGCAGTAAATAAATACAAATGAAATGTATTGTGGGAAACAGTACAAATAAGTTATTTTTTCTAGAACAAAGGCTTGGATATTTGTTCTCTAAGTTTTCATGGATATCTACATTGCACATTCAATATATCTTTCCAATTAGGGAAGAAAACTACAAAAAGTTTTGTTACTCTACCTCTTGTGGAGGCAGTGTGTTCAGCTTTAGAGAATAATCATCATCATCTAAACATGTAAATTCTCCTACTGAAAACAGAGACGTTTGCTCTTCTAGAAGCCAAGCCACATGGTAGTTGTGATGCCACTTGGGAGCCAGAGCTGTACCTTAAGCATGGGACCCCTGGCCAGCTGGGCACCTCAGATGACAGCGACCCCCAGGCTAGTACCCGCAGCTCAGCCGCCAGCAGCAGCTCCGCCATCTGCAGTTGGCTTGCCTGCTGCTGCTCCCCGGCAGCCAGGTCGGATCTCCCAGGTAGCAGTGGCGGTGGGCTCTGCTGTTGGGTGCGTGCTGGGTCATGCCATCACTGGGGTTGTCGGTGGTGGGAGTGATTATGAGTCGCCAAGGCCTGATGTCACTTACCAGGAGCCTCAGGGAGCCCAGCCAGTATGCCAGCAGGAGCAGCAGCAGTTTGGCCCCTGCTGCTATGAGATGAAGCAGTTTTTGGAGGGTGCCCAGAACCAGGGTGACCTCAAGCTTTTTGAGTGTTTTAGCAAGGTGCAGAAGCAGTACAGATTTGCAAATGTATTAGCCTAATCAAGAAGCTGAAAATGAAGAAATGGAAAATATGCTCTCATGGCCAAGTTAATTACACATAAAACTATAATTGATAGTGAAAGTGTAAATTGTAAAATCACAAGTTAAACCTCTCCCTTATCATTAATAGCTTCCTTGCTTCAGAATCACAAGAACAGTAGGTGTTCTTACTGTATAGCAGTCCACTGAGATGGTATAAAGTTTGGGGCTGCACAAATGTTTGTGTAGCCTCCTTAAGCCAGCTGCTGTGATGTTATTATCTGTGAACTAATCAGAATAAAGTGATTTTCTTCCAAAAGAAAAATCTTCGCTCTATGTCTTCTTTTAGTTACCACCCTATAGGTTTCTTTCTACATACGGTAAAGCTTCCTGAAAGAATAGCCAATACTTGAAGCCCCCACTTCTTTCTTCTTCTATCATCTCTGGAAGCCACTATGATCTGACTTCTTGCCTGACAACCTAACTGAAATTATTCTGCCAGAAATCACCAATAAACTGAATTCCCTAATCCACTGGAAACTCTTCCTTCGTCTTAGTTCACAACTTTGCAGAATTTGGCATAGTGGATCCATCCTCTTTATTGACATTCTCTTCTTCTGTGACTATGGCACTACTTACTTCTCTTCCAGCTTCTCTGGTTCCTCCTCCTTGGTATTCTTTGTAGATGTCTCTTCCTCTGTCTATCCTACATTGTCCAGAATAATGTCATCCAATTTCATGGCTTCAGTTGTAAGCTGTCAACTCTCTAACCTCTATCATCACTTGACTGCCGTACCTATACCCATCCTACTAGGTAATGTGCATCTGGAAAATTCATAAGCATCTTAGTCTTAACATGTCTACAACTGACTGCAAGATTTTCTCTTTTCCATTTTCTATTTTCCTTTCTCAGTGTATGAAATCATGATCCACGCATTTGAATCAGCCAGAAACATGGAAGTGATTATTGACTCCTCTTTCTATTTTACCATCTCATAGATTTTACCTCTTTAAATAGCTTAATCCTGTTCTTTTTACTCTTAATCCTATTAAGACCACCTTAGTTCAAGTACTCATTTCTTGTCTGGCTTACTACAGTGAGATCCTAACTTTTCCTTTTATTGCAGTCTCAACCTATAGCTTATTCCTCACGCTAAATCAGAGTGATCCTTTAAAAATGAAAACCAGATGCAGTTTTTTGTTTAAAATCTTGTGATTTCATTTTACCTTCAGGCTTAGTCCATATTCCTTTGCATGGCATGTAGTTTCTCCTTACTTCTCAAAGCCCTCTTTTCTCTTCTTTTGTTCTACTGTCTAATCACCAGGGTCTTGTTTTATTTCTCTGGAATCTGGAATGCACATAACCTTCCTTCTCTGGCCAAATAACACCTACTCATTCTTCAGGACTTATTTCAGGCTTTACTCCTTCTATGAAGCCTTCTCTGCCCTTTCTCTTCCACCTTTCTAGTTCACATATTCTTCTTCGTGTATGCTCACTGCAACTTCTCCATGCATAAAGCGTGTGTCCCATTATTGTATAGTTATTTATTTAAGTGTCTCTCCTAAACAATAAACTGTATGAAGAGATGAACTGTATTTTATTCATCTTTTGTCCCCAAAGTCTAGCAAGTTGTGTTTTGTTACTATGTGTGTGGTTGTTTAAAGCGGAATGGACCCCAGAAGATTATGTTCTTAAAGCTAATCCATTCCTATGAGTGTGTAAACCTGTTGTGTGTGGGACCCTTTGATTAGGTTATTTCAGTTGAGACATGCCCCAGGTGGGTCTTAATCCTCTTACCGTAGTCCTTTATAAAAGGATGAAATTCAGAGAAAGACACAGAGAGAAAGACATGGAAGCTAAGAGAGAAAGTCACAGATGCAAAGAGAAAGCTACAGAAGTAAGAAGCTGAAAGCAATGAAACCTAGAGAGGAGATGCCCACAGACACTGCCATGTGACAGAGGAGTCCAGGATCGCCCACAGCTGATAGTTGGGGAGAATGCGTCACCTGATGCTGCCTTGATTTGCACATTTTTCTCAAACTCAAGCTGTAAGCTTGTAAGACAATAAATTCCCATTGTAGAAGCCAATGCATTTTATGGTATCTGCATTTCAGCACCTATAGCAGACTAGAACAAGAAGTAAGGTACATTCTCAGTAAACTCAGTATTTTTTAAATTTCTTACAGGCTAGATTCTTGAGTTGAATCTCAGTGAGTTGGGTCCTTCTTAGCTTAATTCAAGATGACTTAATTCAGTAACTTAAATTTCTGTTTTCTTTAATGGGAATCCCATGGCAAGAACCCTGGGAAGTCTTATTGACCATTATTATTTGCATGGTTGGGGATATGTGTGTATATTTGTGTCTGTGTGCACATGCTTTACTTTCTATTATGGACATTTTCAGGCTTTCATAAAAAAATAGTGTGATGGAGGACTTTTGTTTTGTGAGCAAATCCAAATTTATTTTAACACCATCTCATTTTCAATGTGTTTAAAAACCTCATGAATTAATGGGAGCCCATTTCCCTGGAACAACGTGCCAGAAGTACTGAAATTAGTCACCTTTCCTTCCAACTCCCCAGCAGTTTGTCCAATCCAAGTCCACAGCTTCAGAAAGCCAGGAGTTGTCTCTTCAGTCAGTCTGCTCCTCTGATTCCTGGTCTTTCTTTCAAGGGGAGAGGTCAAACTATCTCAGTTAGGGAACAAAACAGCTCAGGTTTGTGTAAGATAGAACAAAGGAAAAACCATTAGCTCCAGAGAAAAGAACAAGGTTCAGATGAATTATTCCTTACAGCTTTGTGAAAATGGAAAAAAAAAAAGTACTGCAGAACAGAAATGAGCAAGAAAATTTACAAATGAGTATCCATTTGATAATTGAGAATCCTTTGATAAATGTAGGTTCCAGCTCCTAAAAATGGGAGGATCAAGATGGATCACAAGAGGAATCTGCCACATTGAATAAAAACAATCTGAAGAATAGTTCCTCTCTCTATTTTGATGCCAGATAAAATACTTTAAGGAGTGGGGGGAAATACTGACATTGGAATGGTATAAAAATTTCAGCTGAGTTTTTTAATAGTGGTGGTGGCTGATTTAGCCTACTCCCTGTTCTTTGGTAGAAAAAGGCTAGAAAGAGGAGCTTGAAGAGGATGGATTTTGACACCTGATTTTATTCAGTCTCATTCTATTTAAAGTAGTCTTTGGTGACTGGAAAGACTGGCCTCCCAAGACCAGGGTCAGTTGGAGCTGGTTGTTGTTGGAAGGGGGTGGATTGGGGGACCAGGATTGGGCCAGGGAGACCCCTCTCTGCTGGCAGTCTTGGGTGGAGAAGACAGAATGCAGTTCTTAGACCTGGGGTGTAGTGGGAAAGGGATGAGGCAGAAGCAGCAAGCTGGGGAGATGGGACCCATAACTCAGTCTCTTCTAGTGTTTCCCCACTGGTAGTATTCTCTGCAATCTTGAAGGCCTTCTTTTCTTTTCCTTTTTATGGGTTTTCTAACTTGCAGACTTCTGGAAGAGCCTTCAGCTCTGCATCCTGGGCTTCCATCTCAGACTTGTAGAGGTCAGGCTTGAAGGGACCACTAGTTATCCACATGGAGCCACTGGACATGAGCAGAACTGTAAATTTAAACTGGGCAACAAATTCGCTCTTCTCATAAAGAACATTAAATGGTTGTGGCAGTTCGTGTTTGGCACACTCCACCATATCCAGTCAGCCTTCTTCTCATCTTTGAATGCTCAAGGTAAATGGAATGACATCAAACATCTTTCTACTTCACCGAAAAAGGCATGTGAGGTTTTCATTTTCAGGCCATA
>PVKY010011616.1:0-11932 GCA_004027775.1 Bradypus variegatus
ATGGCCGGCTTTTCTCCCAGATCACTGTGCCCTTTCTCATTATTAAAAGTTAATGGTTAGATCTCGGCTGCCTTATGTCCAGGAAATCCAAGAATACCAACCTGTGCCATGCTGCTGGGGCTGTCAGGGGAGATAATGACAAATGGGAAACCAGATCATCTCTTTGTCATGATTGGGCCTGGACCTCCAATGCCAGTGCAGACCAAGTGGCCAGGCTAGGAGATTGTGAAAAGTTGGATAAATTCTGTGCCTCAGTTTCCTCATCTGTAAAACAGGGATAATGCTTGTAACTACCACAGAGGGTTGATATAAGACTGTGAGCAGTTAATCCATGTGAAACAAGACTTGTTATATGGTAGTTAACAGTAAATGTCAGTAAAATGGTAATAATTATGTCAGATCTCATTAGTTTGATTAATAACTCCAGGGCAACATTGAATAGCAGGTGTGACAGCAAGCTCCTTGCCTTATTTTTGCTTCAGTTTCTCAATTTCTTTTTGGACCACAGTGAGAACTTTTGTGCTTTTTCCCAACTGAACTACCTAACTACAACCTACTTAACATCTTCCTCCTAACTCTTGGACATATTCTGGCTTGAAAGCTCTCAACAAATAATTTCCCTTTGGAAACTATTGTGATTTGCTATTTGTGAGTATCTGACTTAGAAACCAACTTTTATGATTTAGTTTGTCTAGATAGCATTTAATCTTTAGAGTTGGTATCTGAGTCCCCAAACTCGTGGATATTCAGAGAATCACAGATCTGTCTGGTTTGTCATTAAATTGCTGGGGTTAGAGAATAGGGCCCAACTCAGAGCAGGAAGTCACTAAATACGTGCTTCATAAATACTGCCTCAAGTCTTGCAATATGAATAATGCAGTCAGACTTTGTGTTTGGTGATGGGTGTAGAGATGTCATCTAATCTGTCTTCCTCCCTCTCTGCCTCCAGGACAGCCCCAGTAGCATTGTTCAAGTGGCATCACCTAATGGGTCAGAACTTGTTTTGCTTTAAGGGTTACCCAGATGTGGCTCAGTTACCACAGTGAAGGCGAGAGGAGCTCAAGTAGAAGTTAAGCGGTAATGGATTTCATGTAAAAGGTCATGTGTGTACAAAGGAGTGGCAGCAAAGACCAAGGAATAAAGTCGACATGTTTATCCTCAGCAGGGAAGGGAGTTGCTTGGGGACCATTGACCTCTCTGCATCTAAGCAAAGGTGATCTAAATGCAGATTGTCCAAGATGCAAGCAAGTCTCCTAATGGAGGGAAGGTTGGCCAAAGTCAAGGGTTCCTTCTAAGTTTATTAATTGAGGATTTTGATAGAAATTAGTAGCGCAGACTGATCTCTAATTTTGGCTTATCTGTGTATTTTTGCTTATATGCTCATGTGATGGCAATGTTTTCCTTGTTAGCACTTTTACCAGAGTGGGCAAAGGGAATGAAAGGAGGTGAAGCACCCAGCAGGCAATTTATCTGCTTTGCCACATGAAAGATGAAATTGACCCTAGAGTCTGAAGTTAGATTTGTTGGACCATTTCTCATTTTAATTGCCCCTTCCTTCTCTTTCTGCCTCTGATTCCCACTGACAAACCAACATTGACAAACACAGCATTTCCATAATTTTTCTTTTTGATTTCTTTGTAAATTCTAACATTCCAAAAATAATAATCTCATAATATTTGATTTTCTAGAGATGAAAGCACTTGAAAATATTTTATCTTTGATTTTAACTTTGTATATAATCGTATATTGAAATTTAAAACCTTCTGTTTTCTGCTGAGTAACTAGATGAGAGAGCCTGACTAATTTGTGCCTTTCTTCCTGATTCATTTGTTTAATAAACACTTGTGGGCCAAACTGCAAGGATTGCTCATATGTGAAGGCCAGACTGGGGCACATTCAATGTAGCACAAAGAGCTCTGTACACTGGAGTGTGGCCGGGACTCAGGGCGCAGTCCCTTGGGAATATGTCAAAGCAGACTGGCTCTTGCCAGATTAATTTCCTGGGTTGTTCCCTCCAAGAATGGGGATAACAGTATTTCCTTTATAAGCTTCTCTGTGTTGGAGTGATAGACAAAGCAGGGCTGAGTGGATTCTGGAGAGATTTCAGAGGAAGACTGGGCAAGACTCAGTCCTTTGTTGAATAGTAAGAAAAGGAAGAGTCAAGATGACTCTCACCTTTCTGAGCTGATTTCACAGAAAGATTGTGGGTCTGCATCTGTGTGTTTATTTTGAGCTACCTGTAGAACATCCAGTAGAAATACCCAGAAGGCCATTGGGGATCCCTACCTGTGTGGTTCAGGAGAGAGATCATAACTGAATATGTAGATCCCGCAGTCATCAGTGTGAAATAATCATTGGATCCAGCACTGAACAACACAGGCCCAAGGAGAGAACTGTGGAGAAAGCCAGCATTTAAACCTCAGGCCTGCGAAGCAGATCTAGTGGATAAATGGAGAAAGAAAGTTTAGAGAGCAAGAAGGAGGGCCCGGAGTGCCTGATGTCGCAGAGGCAAGGGGAAAGCAGATGTCTGGGTCCCCAGCTCCAGGATACCGACAGGAGCCTGTGGTCCGAGGACAGGGGCTGCTGTCCCTACAGGCCTTGTTTGCCTGGAAGATCGCTGAGGTCTGAGAAGTGAGTGGAGGAGAAAAGGTGAGGGCAGTAGCAGAAATGGTCTCTCAGGAGGGTGGGTGGAGGGCAGGGTGCCTGAGAGAGGTGGGTGACAAGGAAGCTGAGAGAGAGGTTAGAAGGGTTTTCTTTACTTCTTCCCTCCCTCCCCGTTCCCCCACCTCTCTCCCTCCCTCTCCCCACCCCCATTTGTCTCTGTCTTTCTTTGGGGGGACTTCAGCACATTTGTACACCTGAAAGGAAGAAACCATTACACGGGAAGGGGCTGATCAGAGATTCAAACAGGAGAGGACATTTCCCCTACTCATTGCTGTACCTCAGGTTCAGAGCTGCCGCTGCCAGGTTAGCTGTTCTGGGGAATAGTGGGGGAGAGACTTGGTGACTCCAGCAGTGGAGGAGTTGAGGTGTTTGAAGTCTTAAAGACACAGCAGCACATCTGATCCCAAATGCACAGCAAGAGTTACAGCAAAATTGATGATAAAATCATTGAAAAGGTCGTTAGATACCAGGTTTTACAATGTATCATTTAACTCTCACAGCAACTTCACAGGGTAGGTATTATTGTCTTCATTTTACTGATGAGGAAACCAGTGCCCAGAGCTTTGTGTCTTGTCTAACTTCCACGGCTGGACAGTGCCAGAGGCTCTGTTGAGCTTGCCCGTTGGAACCCCCTGCACTGTCCTGTGCAGCAGAGCACTGCTGCCCCGGCGGCTGCTCCGTGCTCATCTCCATTCCGGCCAGGCGGCGAAGCCACTGGCATCACCAGGCAGGCCCCCGGACACAAGACTGAGATTTCTGTAGTGTGCTGCTGTCAGAATCTTACAGCACATGGTTGAGAAGGAAGCTTTGGTGTTGTCCTGACTAGGAACAGGGACCTGGGTTGTTCAGTGACCTGGATGCCATATCCCCTGTCATCCTGGCAGCCACATCTCGTTGGGGTCTTCTAGGGGCCCGGGCAGGTGCCCCTTGCCCTGCTTACCACTCTGTGACCCCCCAGAAGCAGTGTGTAAGGCCGGTCTCCAATGTGCGTCCTTGTTCTTGCCATGGCTTGTCTTGCCCAGGCGGGGGATGGAGATGGATTTCACTGGGTGGATTTTGCTCCCGCTGGACAGTGATGGATTGACAGGCTCATGTGCAGGTGCTCGCATGCGAACACTGAGGAGAAAGTCGTTTAGCTCAAGAAGCAAACGTTTCAGGGAACTGTAATGGGAGGTGCTTTTAGAGGCATTCACTGAAGAAAAAGAAAAGCGATAGGTCCCTGTATTGTTGTTCGTTATTTTCTTCTTGAACAAGAACTGCAAATTCTAGGGTGGTGGGCAAAAAAAAAGGAATGAAAGCGACCACTTCTTAGCAGAGCCTCCACCCACTCTGGGGACCCCCGCCTGGCCCCGAGAGGCAGCTGGGAGACCGGGCTCTGCATTGCCAATGTCACCAGTTTTCCCCTGCAGCCCGTCGCAAGGTCATGGGGGGCTCATCCCAGGATTTGGGGTATCTGAGCCTTATGTCTGAGCCAAAAGTTGTGATTGAAAGCATTGTGGGGGTGTTGTGTCTTTGTCTCTTACTTCCGGGACCTGGTCGCCTGGGGCTCGCCGTCTCTAACCCCTGCTCCTTGTCCCGCAGCCCTTCCGCTGTGCCCACTGCCATTACTCCTGCAACATCTCAGGCTCCCTGAAGCGGCACTACAACAGGAAGCACCCCAACGAGGAGTACGCCAACGCGGGCACCGGGGAGCTGGCCGCCGAGGTGCTCATCCAGCAAGGTGAGGTGCCCCAGCCCCCTCCCTTCTGGCAACAAGAGCGCTGGCATCTTGTTCAGTTCTAATCCATGAATGCTCAGTTTTTGTTAATTCTTCGTCATAGTGATTGTTGTCACTATGGCCTTCTTCCTCATTATTTATCAATGTTATTTATTACCCAGATAATACTATAACAATCAGAATGGAAATCTAAAATGAAAGAAGTAAAAACTTACCCAGAATTTTAGCCCCCCTGCCAACAATGTTCACTTATTGGTATTTCCTTTGTTCTTTGTCCACGTGTGAATTTTGCATAGATGAAAGTTCATACTTTACTTTCATACTTTACTTTCTTTCCCAGCTGCCTTTATTTACTTAACACTGTAACACATTGTATTTTATTTTGGTACATGGTCTTCCTAATTATAATTTTTAAAGGTTGTTTGTAATACAACATTGAATGGAAGCAACCTACTTTATTAAACCATTGGCCAGTTGTTGAGCATTGTGGAGTTTCCCAATTTTTTTCTTTTTTTTTTTAAGTATAAATAATGCAATTATAAACATATTTATAGGGGAGTTCCTTTGGATTATCTAAAATACTTATTGAGTACTCAGATTACTAATTCATCCTGAAAGGCAAAAACATTTTAGAACATTTCAACTAATGAGAATGGATGAAAACCTTTAATATTATCAGTTTTTTTTTGTTTTTTTGTTTTGTTTTTTTTTTTGCTGCTTTTCTCTATTACTGATCACATCTCCCCAACTGAGAAAACTTAGCTCATGTGCTGTTGTCACACAAGATGTGTATCGCTGCACTTTGGCAATTCAACTGGAAAGTGATTGCAGCATACGGTATATCCTTGCTATTCCTTCCCAAGTCCTGTGGCTATTTGCAGCAGAAGACGATTTTAGAAATCTGCCCCCAGTATATGGAGATGTGAGATTTTAAACTCGGCTGCAGCTGGGGATGCTCAGAGTTTTCTGATTCAGCAGGAAGCTGTGTTTGCTGTAATAGCCATAAAATGCATCTTAATGTAAAACAAATGAATCGACTGTGTCCTTCAGCACTTCCATCAACAGTGCTGGTGCTCAGAAATAGAAGCACAGCAGGAAAAACTCAGGATAATTTTAAAGCCATCTATCTGGGGTACCAGATAGCACGTGCATTTTCTTTACTGGCAATTTCATGGAGCTGGAGAGCAGGACAATGCAGTGGGGAGGGCTGGGCTAGACTCTGCCTTTTTCCTTAGCTGAGTTGTCTTTGGTTTGTAACCCAGCCTCTTGGCCTTGGGTCCTTTGCCTTTTAAGTTTGGAGCAGCTGGGGGAACATGATGGTTGAGAGGATCCAATGAGAGGATGCTTGTAAAGTGTCTGGCACTCAATATATTTTCATTCCTTTCTTTTGTATTTTTTTTTCCTGAAAATATCTAATACCTCCCTAGCCATTGTATTATTTTTGATGACAGCCCTGTCCAGAAATCACTGAGGAGTGAATGGATTTGCCTAGAGTCACAGTAAGCAGCCGGAGTTGCAGGAGAGAGATTCATCTTAGCATCCTTCCCACTCCTGGGTTGGACTGGCAGGAAATAGACATTCACTGTGGCTGTGGGACAGGCTGCAGGGACCTGACTGATGATACTCTCATTGCCCTGTTGCTCCTAAACTTTCATCCTCGCCTTGCAGGAAATGTGCTGAGGCTGAACTGTTTCACGCCCTCAGTTTTCACTTAACTCTCTAAGACTTTCTATAGTCCGTTGGCATTCCCTGACAAGGTCTTGGTTTTGCATTTCATTTTTGCAGGGGGTATTTTGAGTCTTCTTTCAGACATACATACTTTTTTTCCTTCAAGGGGACACGTTGAGGAAGGAGACACTGCAGTGTTTCTTGGTTCTTAAGAGACATTATGCCATCGGGCTTTGGTGAGAGAACATTCTCTGAGATCAGAGTTGTGAACAGAGTTGATTGCGAACATAATTTAGAGATGTCAGAAGCATGAAGCTCATACTTCTCATGTCTGGGGGAGGGGAGGAGAATGGAGGGAGAAATTGAAACTCGATTAAATTACTGTGTGGACAATGCTGAATTGTTTGGTATGACTGGAATTTTTCATTTTCTTTCTCTTCCTATTGGATTTTATTTCCTCCCCTGTTCACTCCCCAAAAATATTTTCTTGGGGCTTTATAATTTCTTGTTTTGACACAGGGGAGTATGTGTTAAAATAACGACATCATTATTGTCATTAATAATGACAATATTATTAAAACCATGAATGAAATATGGTTTTCCACACATGACGTTACAACCTCCTTAAATCGTATGCCGGGATTCCTTGTCTGTCAGCTGAGTTTACACAGTGCTGCCCGGTAGTGTCTGCAGAGCCGTCGATTGCTGAGGTAGACGCCCTACCCATGGCGCCTTGGAGATTGCAGGACGTACGTCAATGCACAGTCATGTGGAGGTGATAAGGAAGGCGGCCTAAAAGGAGCCGAGATTTTCCCAGCTCTGACATTTCTGTTCCTGGTGGAGGTTTGAGGGCAGGAGCTGCCGTCTTTTCCATGGAGCTTGAGTCATCTTCAGTGTGCTCCAGATGCTTGCTGGAAATGCCATGCGGGTAAATGTTTAACAACTGGCTCTCTGTGGACAGTGGGAGGGGAGCCCCGGCATGTACTGTTTGCCAGTTTCCACGGTGTACATCCTCCCACCGAGGCCAGTTTTAAGCTCCAATGTGGTGTCGCTAAATGCAGAGTTGGGAAGAGATGGGCACAGTCGGCTTAGGACTTGGCACAAGCTGGCTTCCACAAGCTCTGGTCCTGTGGGCATCTGACAACCTCATCAGATCCGGGTCAGCCCCTTTGGGACTCACTGACTACTCCAGATCTCTGGTGCCTTTGCTAATTAGACCTGTACTGAGCACCATGTAAACGTTACACTCCTGGCTTACATTTTTTGGTCCATCTGATAATTTGAAAGATAATCTCTCATTTATTCCTCTCTGCCTATTCCTCGTTCATTAGTAGGGATTTGCAGCACTCCCCCCCCACAAATGCATATTTTCTTGTTTAAGGAAGGCATCCCTGTGCTCCTTCAGTGTGTCTGCCCCTTCCCTCTTCTGAAAATATGCCTGATTGTGCTACCTTTGGAAATGGTTCAGGAAATCACAGGTTGTGAGAGGCTTAAAGGTGCTTTGGTGCCAAACTTTACAAATGGTCATCTTACTCCTGGGGCTCGTAGCAGGATGCAGATGGGGCTTAGTAGGCCGGTCACTCTCCAGTCCCCCCAGTCACTGATGGTTGGGGACAGCACGGGGTGGGGTGGGGTCACGTGAATGTGTGCCCCAGGCCCCTCTGAGAGTGTTGCCCTTGGACCACTTACTTAACTTCTTGGAATCTGGGTTTGCACATCTGCAAAGAAGGGGGCTAATAACCACCTCAGTGGTAGTTGCATAGATTAGTTATTATCCTCTAAAATTCCCAGACAGTGCCTGACACGTAGTAGGTGTTGATAAATGGTTCACATCTATGATTACGTTATTCACTTGTTCTTTCTTTCAGCACGTACCTCTTCAGCTCCTAGAGGGTGCTGGGCACAGGGATATGGGGTTAATTACTTGGTGACATTTGTTGCTGTTTCTGCCTAAGTTGGGGAAAGGCTGGGCAGCCCCTTCCAAGGCTCCATGTTCTGACCCTGTAGTGGAAACTCTGCTCCTTTCAGTTGCACTCATGCTGCTCACAGGTGGGAGTTAGTGCTTCTCCCCAGTGGCTGGCCCTTCTCCAAGGCCTCCAATTTTAAGGGGCCATTGAGTGGGATGCAGGTAATTGACATAGGAGAGACTATGAGAGGGCAAGGACTAAGGAGGAGTATTTTTGATACATCATATTGAACTATTGTATTAGAATAATTAAATGCGTTCATATATACCTCAAATGTGTCTTCGTATCTTAGTTTTTCACATCAAAGTCAGAGAAAATATTTGCGTCACAGAAATGATCAGTGTTCTAGTTTGTAATGCTGCTGGAATGCGAAACACCAGAGATGGACTGACTTTTATAAAGGGAGTTTATTTGGTTACACAATTACAGTCTTAAGGCCATAAAGTGTCCACGGTAACATGTCAGCAATCGGGTACCTTCACTGGAGGATGGCCAGTGGTGTCCGGAAAACCTCTGTTAGCTGGGAAGGCACATGGCTGCTGTCTGCTCCAAAGTTCTGGTTTCAAAATGGCTTTCTCCCAGGATGTCCCTCTCTAGGCTGCAGTTCCTCAAAAATGCCACTTTTAATTGCACTTGGGTTATTTGTCCTTTCTTAGCTTCTCTGGAGCAAGAGTCTGCTTTCAATGGCTGTCTTCAAACTGTCTCTCATCTGCAGCTCCTGTGCTTTCTTCAAAGTGTCCCTCTGGGCTGTAGCTCCTCTTCAGAAACGTCACTCACAGCTGCACTGAGTTCCTTCTCTTTGAGTCAGCTCATTTATATGGCTCCACTGATCAAGGCCCACCCTGAATGGGTGGAGCCATGCCTCCATGGAAATATCTAATCAGAGTTATCACCTACAGTTGGGTGGGGCACATCTCCGTGGAAACACTCAAAGAATTTCGATCTTTTGATCTAATTAACACTGATACGTCTGCCCACACAAGATTACATCAAAGATAATGGTGTTTGGGAGACTTAATACATTCAAACTGGCACAATCAGGTAACCCCAAAATCATTTATTTGGTTTGGGGCCATTTTTATTTTAAAGGTGTTTTTATTAGGGTCCAGATTCTTTATGTTATTGAATGCTTCCATAGCATTGCTTGGATGCTTCCATTGATGAGATGCTCTGTTGTCAATTGGCTGATTGTTATTTTACATTTTGGTTCATCCTCACGGTGGCCCTTGTGGGTGGCATGTCCATTCCTGTTTTAAAATGAGCAATGGAGGGAGGGCCCACGATGGTCCCAAGGTCACCAAGAGGTGAGCGAAACCCAGTCTCCTAATTCCATGTCGTCACCTTGCCCTCACACAGCTCATGCCCCCACTTTGTCTTTTGTTCTACAGTTTGCACCTATTAGGGAGGAGGAGGAGAAGAAGTGGGAGGAGGAAGAGGGGAGGAGCCACGGTCCTGCTCCAGGACACTGAATAGGTCCCCTCAGCCAGTGGCCCTGTGACAGTGCATGGAAAGGCCACACGCATGGGGCACTGTTTATTTTCTGTATTTCTTTGGCCTGGGTCAAAATGCCTAAGGCTGACTCTGGGACAGCTCTCTCCTTCTTGCCTTTTCCTGTGCTTGTCCAGAGAGAACTCAGATCCCAAGCTTTGGGGGTGGGTAGGGAGCAGGGAGGGTGGTGGAGACCTTGCTTGTACTCACTTTTTCAAGTGTTCTTCACTGGGGTTTGGGACATCAGCCTGGTTAATAATAAAATGCACTTTGTTTTTCCTCTGCTATGTTTTCCCTTATGCTGCTTTTTTTGGGGGGGGTACTTTGTGGGGAGAAGAACTGGGGTTTGAGACAGAATTCAGGATCTGGGTCCCCTGGCCAGATGGGATCTAAGAGTGTGTCATCATGCTAGGACCCCTCTCCCTGGGTGCTTGCACATGACCCCCACTTGGTTACTGCCCTTTAGCGCGTTTCTTGGTTCGGAGCTGGGCTCTGGCTGAGCTCTCGGGCAGGCCTTGAGTTAAGACTCAACAGAGGGAATGGGAATGCCAACCACGTTCGACTCCATATTTCAGCATTCATATTATAAAATAGAATTACTCTGCATCTACCTGCCTTTGATCATGAAGCTGCTTTTGTTCCAGTTCCCCTTTAGTGTCTATTTGAGTTTCCTGTGGCTGCTGTGACAAATCACTACAAACTTGGTAGCTTGCAGCCACACGCATTTATGACCTTACAGCTCTGGAGGTCAGATTTCGAAAATGGCTGTCACCAGATAAAATCAGCGTGTCGGCAAGATGTGTTCCTTCCTGGAGGCCCTTGGGGAGAAGCTGTGTCCTCATCTTTTCCAGCTTCTGGGGCTGCCTGCCGTCCTTGGTCCTGGCCATTTTCGTCTTCAAGGCCAGCCGTGGCCCATTGAGTCTCCCTCCTGTTGCATCTTGGTGGCCTCCAGGCCTGCTGCTTCTCTTACCATGAAGGGCCGTGCAAGGACACTGGGCCCACCGGGGCCCACCATCCAGGGTCAGCTCCCTGTCTCAGGCCCTCAACTTAACCCACCTGCAGAGCCCCCTTTGCCACATAAGGTCATCTGTTCACACATCCCAGGGATTAGGACGTGGACAGCTTTGTGGGGCCATTATTTTCCTAAAGATGGGGCTCCAGCACTGTCACCTTAATACAAAGCCGAGACCCAGGAGGTTAAGGAAGTGGTTTTGGGCCACGTGAGCCAGTGCCAGATTCCGGTCTTCGGACCACCCAAGCCAGTTCCAGCCCTTTCCGGGAGTTAAATAGTGTTGAAAATGAAATAGATTTTTCAATAATGTCAGCCACCCCCACAGAAGAGTGCAAATATTTTAGTGCCTAAAATTCCTCCAGAATATATTGCAGTCCAAGAAGAGTAACAGATGCAATGATTGATTTTTAAAATTGCTCCTAAAATTCTATGCTTTGCCTAGTTAATCAGTCCATGTGAGGAAATCATGACTTGGGGGTTTAGTGGTTTTTATGGTGTGTAGTTAATATTGGTGCTGGAAGTAAATTCACTGAGTCACCCAGTGACCTTTACTGTGCATTGCCTGAGAATTTAATGAATTGAAATGGAAATGAATTTCCCTCAGCTTTGATGTCAATTAGCTGGCACAGTTATATGTTCAGTGTAGATCACATATTTCCATTTGGTGTTCTTTAATTAAAGTCACCATGGCAAAGGTTGAAGTTTTAATTAGTGTGGGGGCACTATCATATTAATTGTAATTTAAACATAATATAGGGAGTCTTTCTCCCTAAAGACCCTAGAAGGAATCTTTAATTTCACTGGTTAAATTCTAAGCATAATCCTAAGGTGGCTGCTTGGGCTGTCCGCAGTATATATATATATATATATTTTTTTTTCCTTTTTAATTTTTATTGGGATTGTTCAGATACCATACAATTATCCAGAGATCCAAAGTGTACAATCAGTTTCACCTGGTACCCTCATACAGCTGTGCATCCATCACTGCACTTAATTTTTGTTCAATTTTTAGAAACTTTTCATTACTCCAGATAAGAAATAAAATGAAAGATGAAAAAAGAAAGAAGAAAAGGAAACACAAATCCTCCCATATCCCTAACCAGCCCCCCTCAATTGTTGGCCCATAGTGTTTGTATAGTACATTTGTTACTGTTTATGAAAAAATGTTGAAATACTACTAACTGCAGTATATAGTTTGCAATAGGTATGTATTCCCTATACGCTCCTCTGTTATTAACTTCCAGTTGTATTGTCATATGTTTGTTCTGGTTCATGGAAGAGATTTGTAATATTTGTACAGTTAATCATGGACATTGCCCACCATAGGATTTGGTTTTATACATTCCCATCTTTTGATCTCCAACTTTCCTTCTGGTGACATATATGACTCTGAGCTTCCCCTTTCCACCTCACTCA
>PVKY010011617.1:0-11932 GCA_004027775.1 Bradypus variegatus
CTGAGACGTTCTTTGTCTCCTAGAGCCTATAGCTAGTCGCAGTTTTTCGCGCGCTTCTGCATTCCCTCCCCCTCTATATAAACCCTGGAATTTCCCTCAATAAACGAGAGACTTGATCAGAACCTTGTCTTGTCTCTCTTCTTCATTGTCTCTTGCCCCCCCATTCTCACTCCCCCTTTCAGGTCCAGGTTCGATCTTGCCCCGCCAGCCGGGGCACAATGATCGTATTACTTTGAAGGTGGCAGGGCATGATGGTTCTGTGGTGCAGTTTAAGGTTAAAAGGCATAGACCACTCGATAAACTAATAAAAGCCTATTGTGAAGGAACAACTGGGTTTGTCAATGAGGCAGATCAGATTCTGATTTGACAGGCAGCCAATCAATGAAACAGACACACCTGCATAGTTGGTAATGGAGGATGAAGATAAAATTGATGTGTTCCGGCAGCAGACAGGAGTTATCTATTAAAAAGTGAGCCTGCTACTTTACTCCAGAACTCTATTCCTACAGACCAAGAGTACATTCTTAATTAGAAAAACCACAGTTTGGGTCTACCACATCCTGACTAGTACAGTGCCGTTTTCTCTATTCTTTCATTTTACCCTTTCCTGTTCCTTTACTGTACATAAAGTAACAAAGTAGCCTGGGGTATGTGCACAAGAATATTGTGTTTCTTGCTTTTTGTTTTTTGTTGTTTTTTACTAAATGGTCAATGGTATGTTTTAATGATGGTATCCCATCATATGGAGATGGGAAGGGGCAAAATACTGGTTCTGTGAAAATGCCCCCTTTCTCCATTAGTGTCATGCTCATTCAGCTCTTCTCTCTAGATTTCAGTAAGTTATGTTGCTCTCATCAACAACATAATCTTTGCATACCTTGTTCTATTGGAGAATTTTAATGTTTTTCATTTATCATTGTAAAACCAAGGAAAATTTTATGCCTCTTTTGTACATAGCTTTTACATGTAGGGCAATGTGTCTTTAGGCAGGGATAAGTCACTCTAAAAGAAATGCATCTTAGATGGGAAAACCATCCTCGAGTCAAGCATCTTGCTGTTTAAATAAATTTCTTGATTAAAAAAAGCTATATGGGAAAAGTCAAAGAAATAACAACACAGGAGCTGGGGAGGACCCAGCACTCGGTGATGCGCAGACTGCAGGAGGGGAGGCGGTCAGGTCACCTGCTCGCCCCTGAGCCTGGAGTCTCAGGCCTCCAGGTGCCATGCCTGCTGGAGGGGCGTGGAGGGAGCTTTGGGGTCCCAGTTGGGGAGCGAGGGGAGCCTGGTACCTACTTTCTACTGGGAGATGGACTGAGGGGCATTTGGCCCAAGGAATTTTCCTTCCCCTGTGGAAGCAAGAACAGCCCAGAGGGCTTCCTCCCCTTGTTTATGTCATGTAAATGCTTGTGCACTGAGCTTGGCCGGGCTTGAACAGACTTCTAAGGTATTGTATATCAAAGTGATACTGAGTTCTCTGCCCAATGCACCTAGCAGCCAATCTGTGATCCCAAGGTTTCAAAAGAGAGAGTTTATTGGTACTACACAAAACAAGGAGAACAGATGGCCTATCACCCTAAAATCTGTCTCCCCAAATCTAAGGAGTTGGTTTAGGGTTTTTACATATTCAAACAAGAGGAGGTGGAGTTGTTACCATTACAATAACAAGTATGAACAACTATAGTACCATGTACAGGGGTGGAACTAACCAAGAACCAAGCTAAAACAACCATTACAATAGCAAATACTGTGGCCAGCAGTTAATTAGTTCTGGGCTGACTCAACTTCCTTCATTAATAAACATTAGTGTGCTGTTTTTGTGATCATAAGACTCTAGAGTTGTAAAACAGGATAGGGGAGTACAAACTGGACCAGTCACAGCTTTTTACAATCACCAGATAGAGGTTATATAGTTATACAAACATCAAAGATCAAGGCATCTGGGTTACAATTCAGTGGGTTTCAGTAATTTCAGGTATTTCTTTTTGGCTACTCTACAATATACTAGAAGGTAAGAAAAAGACATCAATATAATGATTTGGTCATCCTAATTGTTTGTTAATTCTTTATTTCTCAGTTATAGAAGCCCCAAGAGCATGGTCTGAAGCAGGTTCGTGTTCCTTAGGGGAAGCTCGGTGCCTCCACACAAGTACACTTTCTCAGGAAGGAGTGCTCTGGAATAGCTGCAGAATCACTTTTTGCCCCTTCATGGAGGCTGGGGGGTCACTTTGTTGCATGTCGCCTCATCAGTCTTCCTTTAATCGGTTTCTGTCCTTCCAAAAAGTGCAAGTGTACTTGTTTAAGAAGTGTCACACTTCTAGGTTTGACTTTTGGGGACATCCAGAGAACCAAGCATGAGTTTTGGGTTCCTGGATGCCAAGCTTATTATGATGGGTCTGTTTTGGAGTGGTGGTACTAAGGACACAAATCAATCATCTTCAGAACAAAGAGCAGAAGATGTCCAACTTACAAGAGAGCAGCACCCTACCAAAATCCCGGTGATAACTGAAGCATATGAGGGTGAAAAGCCACTTTCTGTACCGGATAAGATCAAGTTCCTTGTACTAGAAGGTGTCAACATGAGTGAACTAATCAAAATAGTTTCATGACAACTAACAGCTGAATACTAATCGAGCCATCTATTTATTGGTGAATGGACATCTCATGGTGAGCCTTTCCACACTGATTTCTGAAGAGTATGTAAGTGACAAGGATGAAAATGGATTCCTGTACATGGTTTTAGCCTCTCAGGAACATTTGGAATGAAATTATCTGTGTAAGGCTAGCAAAATGCATTTATTCTAGAATTTTTTCAACCCTTACCAATGGAAAAAAGAGGGAGGTTACCGATTGAAATTTAATCAGTTCATCTAATCACAGGTCATCAAAATTGTAGTGGTCCCAGCTAGGAGTTTAAGGAAGTTGTTTTTGAATTACAAAAGCAGCTTTGGAAAACTGTATTTTCTTAATCTAGGTCTCCTTGTTTTCAAGTTTTAAGTTTTAAAATAAAATTCTTTGCATTTTAAGTTGCCATTAAAATAGATCTTCAAGTTATTTTAACGCTCTTGTTTCCCCAATAGAAACTTGCAATTCAAGCAATAAGTGAAAGGCATTCAGGGAGACGTTAAGTATTCTCTTTAGTTTCATAAAACCTGCCAACTTCTCATAGAAGGGTTTCCATTCAGCTAGAGAAATCTCTGTACATGGGTCTCTAAGTATGGCATTGCCAAGCATAAGCCCCCAGAAAACCATTTGCCATTATAGTTTGTACAAAGCAAAGCACATGGGGGTGTATAAAAACAACTCTGAACGGCCCTTCAAGGTTCCTGACTCTGAATGGGAGTTACACCAAGTCATGTCTCCCGCAGCGTTTGGAAGTTTGATAAACACCAAGGTGCTTCTTCGTTGGGCCCCAGGGGAAAATAGAGTGGCATTACTTGCTTTAGATGGTCTTGCTTTGGACGTTCTCTAAGAAACTAAGCAGAAGTATTAATTTTATTCCTTAGGACATTGGTCGAAACTTTGGAATCCTAAAACTCAGAAGCATTAAAATTTAGATACACTCCCTTCTAATTTTTGGCTTATAGCCAATTGTGATTCACGTTTCCTACTAAATGCCCTAATGAAATATGTTACTAAAAATTTCTCGCATTTTTAAGAGTACTTACCAATTCTAGGTGAAACAACCATCAGAATTTCCCCACTCTTAAGTGCATGTCAGTTGTGAAGAAGATGTAGTAGCAAAAGGAGGCCTAGCAAATATTAATGTCAAGAATTAAACCTCTTCCGAGATCAACATAGAATAAATGACTTGATACTTCCTGCTGAAAAAGGAAAGAAATAATAATACAATCGGACCTTGGTCAAAAACAATGCAGAGTCTTACTGACTATAATCTTCCAAGCATTTCCACGTTTCCCGTTTGCCAAAATGCCTCGTATAGGAAGGTCTGAGAAGTCACAGCGTTGCAATTGGGCTCCTCTCCCATTGACGCAGGGTGGAGGTATAGTTAGCAAGGTACCTGAAGTTTAAAAGGGTTGCCTGTAAACCGTCCCTGGGTGGGCTCGAACCACCAACCTTTCGGTTAACAGCCGAACGCGCTAACCGATTGCGCCACAGAGACACGAGTATCCCTCTTTTTTCCATCACAGTGATGCTCTAACAACCACTAACAACTAGGTGCCACTCGTTTCTGCAGAACTGTGCCGGCTCCAAGACCTCGAGAAACAGACGGGTTAGGGCCACGCGTCGTGTAGTTCGACACATTTGACACCTCTGCGTTGAATGGTTCCGAAGATAGAACAGCAGTCGAATGGCCTTCGCGCCGCCTTGCTCCTCGTGGGACTCAGAAGCCAGAGCCACCCGGAGACACCCATGCAGGCGACCACCACCTTCCAGCCCCTCACCCCGAGCCGAATGGGACCCAAAGGAAGCTGGACGTCCAGTGGGATCCTGCAAAGGCTCATCCCATGTTTTGCTCCTTTTCACCAAACCGCCTGCGCGGCTTGATTTCCCCGGTCAGCCCCGCTTTGGGCGGAGGCAGAGTAGGAAGTGGAGTCAATAGGCAAAAGGTGAAGAAGCGCGAAAGAAGGCAAGGGGAGCCGTGGACGGGAACAAGGAGACCTCCCAGCAGGTCTGTGGTGAGACGAGGCCGGATCCTGGGGAGATGGAACAGGTTGGAGAGGGAGAAACGGAGAGAAGAAATGAAAGAGAGAAAAACACGAAAATCTGTAGTGGTCCAAAAACAGAACAGGAGTTTGCATTTTTCACGTCAATACGATGAAAGAAACAAGCAAGTCATCCGCTGGTCTGTGGCGTGCCGTGATTGTATAGTGGTTAGTACTCTGCGTTGTGGCCGCAGTAACCTCGGTTCGAATCCGAATTGCAGTAGATTGGCGCTTACTTTATGCGCAAGTCGAATCTGTGCATCTGTGGATTTTGCATTTAAATCCTCCACTGGCTGCTCGCTTTATCCTGCGAATCCTGTAGAAGAGAAATCCTGGCCATGACTGAGCCACCTCACATTTAGCTTTGTCGGTTTCTTCCAGTGATAAAATGTTGTGATCTTTTTCTGATAGAAATCTGTTCACGTAGCATTTTTTTTTTGGCTTTTTTATTTTCTTTTTAATGAGAACCGAGTTTTCCTGCGTTTACATTAAAATCTAAACACCATGCTTCTAGGCCGAACTCCCCACCCGCAACACACACACAACCCAGCTCTAGCAAATATTCCACAAGCTCCCTGCACCCACAAAGAAGGTGACTGTTTGCATGGAGTCCACCCTTAGCTGACTTGACGGCTTGAGCAAAACAAAAAATTTCCACAACCTAATAACCTCCCTGTTTAACCTCTAGATCTTGAATAAATCAATCCCCTGATGTCAACACCTCACTTCTCTATCTTACCTGCCAATAATTTATTCCTCCACCCCCCCCCAAAGCTATAAAATTATACTCCTGCCTTTGTTCTCGGCTGTCGCCATCTTTTGGTTTCAGCCAGCCTACGCATAAATAAAATTTTCTCTGATGGAGTCTTGGTCTCTTCGCTTCCCAGTCAAAAAACCTAACACATGCCATGGTCTACACGGGTTTGTCTTCACCCCATCCCCCAATTTTTATGCTAACAGTAAATTATTCAAGTTTAATTCACACAGAGCAAACTGCACAAATCTTTAGTGCACAGCGTATTGAACTTTGACGAATGTAAACATCATGGAGATCAAGTTATAGAAAATTCCATCATCCCAAAGGTTCTTACAGGACCTTTCCCGGCAATCGCCACTCTGCCTTGCTTAATCATTGTTCTGATGTCCATCCCCCTAGATTGGCATTGCCTCCTCTAGAA
Source organism: Bradypus variegatus (assembly GCA_004027775.1). Taxonomy (NCBI): domain Eukaryota; kingdom Metazoa; phylum Chordata; class Mammalia; order Pilosa; family Bradypodidae; genus Bradypus; species Bradypus variegatus. The sequence goes on from PVKY010011617.1 coordinate 5,843, forward strand.
ATTCACATGAATGTACGTACACTGCTTTGTATCTCTGCGCCATCCAACCCCACCCCACCCCACCGCACAACCCTGTCCCCCACGGAACATTTTTTGGAGCTATATCCATGTAGTTGTGCTTATCGTGACTTAAATTTGGTGTTGATGAGTATTATTCCAGAGTGTAAAGACATCACAGTCGATGGATGATTGGGTGATTTCTAGTTGTTACTATTGTGAAGAAGGCCTCTATGAATATTCTTGTATGACTCTTTTTGTGGACCAGTGCCACGAGTGTATACCAAGTACAGGAGTTGCTGGGTCACAAGGTGGGTGTAATTTCAACTTCAGCAGAAACTGCCAACCGCTTTCTAGAGTGGTTTCTCACCAACAAGAGTCATGGTGGCTCCACATTCTTGTCAGTAGTTGGTGTTCTCTCATTGTGACAGAACACAATGTTATCTCACTGTGGGTTTAAATTTGTGCTTCTCTAATGAGAAATGATGTTGGACATATTTTCTCATGCCTTCTGGTCATTGAGAAATCCTCCTCTGTGAAGAAAGCCCACTTTTAATTGGCTTGGCTTTTTATTATTGGGTTCTGAAAGTTCTCTACATATTCGAGATTTGAGTCATGTTTCAGATAAACTCATTGCAGATAACTATTCCTAGTCTGTGGCTAGAACTTTCACTTTCTTATGGTGATTTTGGATGAGCAGAAGCTTTTAAACATGATGAAATCTGTGATGGTTAGGTTCATGTGTCAACTTGGCCACATGATGGTATCCAGGTGTCTGGTCAAACAAGGACTGGCCTAACCATTACTGCAAGGACATTTGTGGCTGGTTAATAAACCAGGAAGCTGGTTTATTAGATCATCAGTCAATTGGCTGCAGCTGTGACTGATTACTTCAATGAAGTGTGTGTTTTTTACAATCAGAGAATTCAATCAGCTGGATTTAATTCAATCAGTTGATGACTTTTAAGGGAGAAAGATAGAGAACCTTCACTTCTTCTGCTAGCCAGCATCTCTAGAGGAGTTCATCACATACTTTCTTCAGAGTTGCCAGTTTCCTGCCTGCCCTACAAAATTTGGACTCATGCATCCTGCCCTATGGAATTTGAACTCATGCATCCCCACAGTTTCATGAGACACTTTTATACAATCTTATATTTACAGATATATCTTGTTGGCTTGGTTTCCCTTGAGAACCCTAACTAATACAAAATCCAATTTGTCTTCCTCTTTTATTTTACAGATTTAAATTCTTAAAAAATTTAAGCAGAAGACCTTTTGTGTTGTCTAAGAAATCTTTCTACCCCAGGATTGTGCATGTATCCATGTATTCTCCTAAATTACTTTCTAGAACCTAAGAAGTATTTGTTTTCATTTTCAAAGGCTTTGAAATCTCATCTTCATCTCCTGACCCAGAAAGCTTGGCAGCTACCCATGTCCTGGCCTCCCTTATGCAGTGAAAAGGAATAGTTGTCTGCTCTAATCTTTGACAGCTACAGGCCCTGTGCCTCCCCACATCATCACCCCCACCCCCACCCTTCTCTCACTCACTCCCCTTCTCTCTCTCCTTCTTTGCAGTTTGAGAGACCCAGAAAAACTTGAATCAGAGAGCCAGAGAGACTCTGTTGAATCTGTGCTCAGGAACACAGCTTCTGGACTGGAAATCTTATTCAGGCCTGGTATGGACTTGGCTAAGTATAGTAAAATGTATGTGCCTCAACGTTTTCTCCTGTAAGGTAGGCTGATAAGAGCAGCTTCATACTGTTGCTGACAGATGTGCCTGGAGGTAGTAAGTACTCAATCTGTAATGTTATCAGTAAAATCATCAAAATCATTGTCCTTGTCCTCTGCATTGTTTGTTGATAACCACTGTCCTGACTTTGAGTGAAAATTAGTTGTGCTGCTTCTAGAACTCCATGTAAATGGAATCATAGCATATGTACTCTTTTGTGTCCATCTTCTTTCTCTCTACATATTGTCTCTGGTTTTTTATCCGTATTTTTGAGTATATCAGATGTTCATTCCATTTTTATTACTGACTAGTATTCCATTGCATGGATACACCAGAGCTTCTTTGCTGTTCACCTGATAATGGACATGTGGATTATTTCCAGTCTTGGATATTGTGACTAAATCAGCCCTAAACATTCATTCTACATGTGGTTTTGTGGATCTATGTTTTCATTTCTCTTGGGGAAAAATGCCTACATAAAAATTGCTGACATTTCATAAAAGCTGCCAAAACTTTTCCCAGATTAGGTGTACCTGTCTGCATTTCTACCAACAATGTGTGAGAGTTGTGGTTGTTCCACATTTTCACCAAAATTGAGTGTTTTCAGTCTCTATACTTTGAGCCATTCTACTGGGAGTAGTGGTATCTCAATGTGGTTTTAATATCCATTTCTCTGACAAATGCTAATATTGAGCACTCTTTATGTTTCTTTTTATGAGGCCATTTGTGTTTCTTTCTTTCTGAAGAAGTGTCTCCAAGTCTTTTAACTGTTTAAAGAAATTGGGTTGTTTGATATTTCTATCATCAGGTTAAAGGAGCTCATCATACAGATTTGTAGTTGGAGGTGTTTTGCGAATGTTTTCTCCCTATGTGTGGCTTGTCTTTTCACATCTTTAGTGGTGTCTTTTGATAAGATATTTTTAATGTCAATGACTAATTTATCATCTCTCCCTTTTATACGCATGGTTTGTGCCCTGTCTAATAAGCCTTTGCCTACCACCACGTCACAAAGATGCTCTCAAAACACTTTACAGCTTTAGCATATATTAATTTGGTCTATGGTGTGCCTAAAATTAGCTTTTGTGTAGTGTGAGGTAGCAATATAGGCCTGTTTGAGCTGCACGTGTCGCGAGTTGAATCGATCCTTGTGCGATTATCAGGAGAGTTGTTTGCACAAGTTCAGATTGTACACATCCATCAGTGGTTCTTAATAGAACCACTCCCCCAGGCTCCTCCCCTAAGTGGTCCACAGTCCTGGCTCCCGAGACCATCTTTCCAGGTGTTGCTGCAAAGGCGTTGTCTGTAGGTTAATTCTGAGCTGCAGCCAAGAGATCCTCTTTGCACCCAGACTTTTACCCTCACGGGCAGACCGCTAGGTGCGTTGCATGTGGCCTCGCTCTTTGGAGAAAGCAGAAAGAAAACAGCTTTTGGGGACGATTCTTGGAGGGGAGGGTGGCACCTGGAGGGTAGGTGGGCGGAAGTCTCCTAGTGCTCAGTGCGCTGCTTTCTGTTGCTAGAAGGAATAATTGGAAACCCAACAGTTCAGTTCCTTGGTGGTCTAGTGGCGAGGATGCGGTGCTTTCGCCACCGCGACCCGGGTTCGATTGCCGGTCAAGGTAGTCTTGTCGAACCCTCCCTTTAACCCGGGAGGTATGGTGCCCTCCGAAGACCAGATAGCCTGGGCAACCACACCCAAAGCTCGGGAGAGGGAGGGGAAGTACCTGTATGTCTCATTATAGGGCGCAGAAGTTTCCGGCATGTCTATACCAATCTTCGCCAGAAGTGGCTCTACAGAGCTACTATCCAGCGACTCAAATCCCTGCAAGGCCCATTCAAGGCCGCTCACGTTCCCGCCTCCGCGCCAGGGGCGCAGATCCCGCTATCTCCGAATAACTGAGGGAGACGCAGAGGTAGAGGCCAAGTGGTGGCTATCGCGCTTCCACTGTTAATGGGGGCGGTCAGCTCCGACGCCTCGCCTCCGTTTGCTGGTAAACTGCTTCTTAGGCTTTTGAAAGAGGTGCCTGGGAGCGATCCTGGCGAGGGTGGGAGGGAGGAGAGCCACTGGGTGAGGTCCTCGAGGGCTGCATGTGGTCGTTTGGATACTTTAGCGAGGCGTGAGCTGCGCAGAAATGGAAAAGTGTCATCCGTGCCATGAGCAGAAGATAGGAGTAAAAATTAAAAGATCAAAACGGTGGTATGTGTCAGGGTATAACCCCACAACCAGAAAAGGATGGTATAGTTCATCTGCGTCTATACCCCCCTCCCCCACCAGGCACTGCGCGTCTTCTCTTTTCCATTCAATCCTCCCAAGGGGTGTGGAGATAAAACATTTAGTCCGTTGTAACCCTAGAGGAGATCGAGACACAGCGAAGTGAAACTGAGTGACCCGACAGAGGCAGCCTGTGCAATAGGCAGAAGAGCCAGTGCAGTGGTTGCGTGTCTGCGGCCACTGCTTCAAGGCCGCAGAGTTGGCCATTCCATGGGCTGTATTGGAACCTGGGTCTCGAATAATTTTGCCAAGAGCGGTTTGGAAGGATGGCGGCGGGCAGGTGGCGGGAGATTGGTGACCATGCCTGTACAGCGAAGAGAGAGGAGGGCTGCAGTATGAGGGAGGCGTGCGTAGGCATGCTTACTTGGCAGGAGAGAGACCGTAATAACGATAGTGGTTTTCCCAGGGCGAGGCTGATCCACTGCACTCGGGATCTACTGACCCGTGTGATTCCCCTACATGGGGGAAACTCGACTACCTAGTTTGTGTTGGTGAGGAGTTGTGTACACGCTTTCTCCCGGAACTCGGTTTGACAACAGCCTTGCAAGTTTTTGCCAGCCGTCCTTTTCCTGTCTTGGAGCTGCGAGGTGGTTTCTCGTTGCTTTATCCTTCTCTGCCCGCCTTACACAAGCTTTGACGTTTCCTGCTTGGTCGCGTCCAACGGTCCAAGCTCAGCCTTTGCCAGCTCAAAACTCGACCACATTCAGTGTTCATTTCTCTGCCTGTCTTCCCTCCCCATCTCCCCTCACCCTAAGGCTTTGGGCCCAAGCCTTGGCAGGCCGGCTCAGTTCTTCCCCCCCACCCCCGCCCCGGCCCATGCCCACCACACCCAGCACTCCACCATCTGCATCCTCTCCCACCTGCTTCACCCTCCATCCCGTAGCCCCCGTGCAGAGGATCAGAGAGTCCAGCTCTGCATGAAGTTTGCACCTCAGGGCAGCGGCGATGATGCTCGTGGAGGGACCCAGCGAGTTTTGGTTGCGCGTGCGGGAGAAAGGGCCTTAAACTGGGCGTGCCTGGTGGGAAGGCATGGGTGATGTGGCCTTCCCACGTAAGGAGAGGGTTTTTCCAGTCTCGTCGGGGATCTGAACTTCTTCCAGGAAGAAGGAAGCGTGATGGCTTGGGTCTCAGGGAGGCTTTGGAAAGGGAGCGCCCACCTTCCACCTGGGTTATGCAGGTGTTTGGGACTTCTCACCTGGCTACTTTCTCCTTCTCTTTCTCTGAGTCCCTACGAAACGCGGCCCACGGATATTTCTCCTTCCTCTCCCGGGCTTTGCGAAGGCTCATCTTATCTAGCGCTTGTTGCACACCAGACCTCCAGGGATAAACGAAAGATTCCCGCGTGAGAAGAGACCGCGTCCAAAGTAACTCTCTGACTGGGAATCGAACCCGGGTCTTGGCACTTCACCGCGGAATCCTAGCCGCTAGACCACCAGGGAAACGCTCAGTTCATTTCTGAGTAGTTCCTTCTGGCACCACATACCAGTGCACAGGGAAGCAACCCCACCGCTTACCCTCCTGGTGCCACCTGCCACTCCACGAATCGTCCCTGAAAGCTATTTCCTTTTGGCGTTCTCCAAAAGGCGAGGCCGCACGCGACGCACTGAGCCTTCTGCGGGGCCACAGTCGTCCCCTGAGGGTAAAAGTCAGGGTGCGAAGTGAATCTCCTGGCTGCAGTTCAGAACTGACCTACAGATAGGCCTTTGTGAGGTGGTAGCGGGTGTCTCCAACCTAAAAAAAAAAAGAGTGAGACGGATGCAGAAACGGAGACAGCCTGAATGGAAAACTCCTTCTTTTTTGGACCTTCTCCCTACACCTGCCTCACTGCAGATTTTCCAGTTTAAGTGATGGAAACTCCATGATATGCTCAGTCCAAGAAACGAAGAGTTCTCTTTCACGCTGCTATTTTCCTCAGACCCAATAATCAATTAGTCAGCAATTCATGTTTTCTAGTCGGTCAAGTGTGGACACCGATCTACACACACCAGGGTTTCTCAACTTGGGCACTATTGATAGTTTCGGATCAGACAATTCTTTGTTGAAGGGCACTGTAGGATGTTTAGCAACATGCCTGGCCTCTGCCGCCTCGATTCCG
>PVKY010011618.1:0-11941 GCA_004027775.1 Bradypus variegatus
CCTTCTCTGACAATCCCTCCCCGGTGAGGTCACAAGCCCAAGATGGCTCAGCAGCCTGCCAACTAGTGCCTAGGCTGGGATTCCCCACGAGGGTCTGGCTGGGCCACCCCTGGGATGTGAGCCCTGTTCCCCTCCAGGTCCGCCTTAGAGGGGCTACTACAAACTTAGGCCTCCACTATCCTGCCTGGGTCAGGCACAGAGGGGGGACCTCCCAACGGTTATATGAACCAGGGGCCAGTCCACTTTGTGGGTGCTGTGCAGGAACACTGGCTTCGGAGTCAGATTCTGGGTCCTGAACCTGGCTCTGCTGCCACCTTGCTGTGTGATCTTGGGAGTCACCTGAGCTCTCTGGGACTGGCTGGTTCTAAAGCTCCTCAGTCAGCCCTCACTTCCCACCTGCTGTCCCCAGGACAGCTGTGCCCCATCCACTCCCCGCTTGGCTGGCCTTACCACCTCTTCCCCCTTCTCTACCCAAGGAACTTCCCAACCTTTGAGGCTCAGCTCAGGAATCTCTTCTACTGCACACATGTCTAAGAAAAATGGAGCAGGGCCGTCCTGCAGTGCTTTGCATAGTGGCCAGATTGGGAATCAACTTGATGTCCATTAGTAGGGGACAGAGTAAATAAATGACCAGATAAACCTCACAGAGAATGCCTCCCTCCAGCTGTGACAGGGACAGAGTGGATCTCTAAGTGCTGGTGTGGAACACTCTCCATGATATAGAAGGAAAAACAGCAAGAGACTCAGCTCAAGCCATTGGAAGAAAAGTTGGGGGAGAAGACAGTGGCACAGCTTCCAAGTATCACCCACAGATTAGTTAGAAAGGAAAAGGCACCTTCTCTGCATGGAGGTTTAGCAGACACCTTAACCAAGACATCAAATTAAGCATCACCAGTCACGGGCCAAGCAAATGCTGCATGCTTCCTGACAGGACACACGGAGGAGGACAGGCTTCGTCTGTGTGGTGTCCCTGCCAGAGTGGCAGGAAGTGATCAGACAAATCCAAAACAATTGGCCTGGATTCTTAAATCATTTGGGAACAACTGGAGGAATGGAAATAATGTTATAAAATTAATGTTAATTTCCTTAAGTGTGATCATGGTATTGTGTTTATGTAAAAGATACAACCTCAAGAACGCAAGGGGTGAAAGTTAGCTCTGCAACTAATACTCAACTAAGTCAGCAAAATAAAAAACTGGGGGAAAAGGTAAGGTGCAGAAGATCATCTGTGATACACTATCAATTGTGTTTTTAAAAGGGAGCATAAAATACATATTTAAACTCAGATATGCATAATTATCTTTGGAAAGACAGGCAACTGATAATGGAGGTGGGACAGGAAGGGGGGAGTAGGAATCAGAAATAAAAGGGAAACTTACTTTTCACTGCACAATTACTATTTTGAGCTATTTAACTTTTAAAAAACCACCTCTGCCAGGAGCCTTCCTAGGTTCCCAGCTGCGTTGGCTGCGCTGGGTCTCTGTGGCCTCTCGCACATCCCTTTACTCCAGTAAGAACCTCACTAGCCCTAGCCTGTGGTCTAGGGCAGCTGGGAGCTCTGCAAGGGGAAAGCTGGGGCCTGACTCATGCCTGGGCCCAGAGTGGCTGCTTAGTAAATGAGTGCTGAATAAATGAATGAATGAATGAAAAGGGGAAGCCGGGCTGGCTGCACTACACACAGGTCCCAGTTTGAAGTTCTTACAACTGATGGGACTATTTTTAACACAAAGGGACAGCAGCTGTCACCCCACCCCCATAGGGATAGGGGACAGGGGGTTTGGGATGTGGCAGGGCCAATGCTTGACTCTGACTTCCTGCCTGAAACCCTGCTCCCAACAGCCTTTCTGCTGGGGTCCTGGGAACAGACTGGGCATTGTGCCCAAGTGCTGAGGTCAGTGGCTGTGGCCTCAGGCAGGCCTTTCTTGGGAGCCCAGGCTAGGGGTGTGGGAGGTGGTGTATGCAGAGAACAGGGGATGGGAGGGAGCTCAGAAACTCCTAGGCTGCCCTTTCTCTGCCCCTAGGGCAGTGGAAGACCCCAAGCCAGGCACATGCTGAGGGCCAGGGTAGGTGAAGAGGCTCCTGCCCCTGCCCCCACTGCCAACCCTCCACTGCCTAATGAGGTGTGGGAGCCTTCAGTGACTGTTTACGCCCAGCTAAAAATACCCACTGAAAGGGGAAGTGCACGAGAGACCTGGGGGAACTTTAGGGCTATGGCCCCCAGAGACAAAAGGCAGGACCATTGTGCCTTCTCATTCTTTGAACCAGTGTCTCAGGAACCTTCCTGGGTGCCCAGCCCCATGCTTGATGCACTGGGGATGGGGAGGAGGAGGAAAGGGCCCGGGGAGCCTGTCCTTGGGTCTCTCCTCTAGGACCAGGCTCTAGGAACCCCAACAAAATGCACACCTGGCTCCTGTCCTCCTGGCTACTGGATGCTCAATCATATCCTGGGGTGCTCAGTGCCACAACAGACTGAGGACAGACAGGGCAATCTGGGGAGGCTTCCAGGAAAACAGGAAGGGCTGTGGATCTGCAAGGATTTCAGGTGGAAGCAACTGGAGGGGTGGGGCTGATCAGGCCGGGATTAAGATTCCAACCTGTGTTAATTAAGGCAGAAGAGGGCTCAAGGTGGAAGTCCAAGGAGGCTTTGAACACAGGCCCAGAAGTTTCCTACAGGTCTATAGTTCAGAACAGCTATAAGCAGAATCAAGTCTCAGATATGGGCATGGCCCTCCCCACAAAGGGGCAGGGCCCCTGAGGAGGGCAGGCTATGAACCAGTAGTTGGGCTGGTTTGGCAACAATGAATTCGGCCCCACCCGTGGTTAGGCAGCACCTTCCCTGGCAGAGAGAGCCCAGGCTGATGGCATGGTGACAACGCCGGCCCCACACTGACCCCAGAGGCACCGCAGGTAGTCCCAGCACCCTAGGCACCCCCACTGCACAGATGCCTCAGGGTGGGGCAATAGCAGAACTGGGTGTGAGACCCTCCAAGATGCCTAAGCCTCCCTGGGGGCGAGAAGGATGTCCACTTGGGCTCGTGGGTGTGCTGCCCCGCCCTCAGCACCCCTGTCCTAAGGTCAGTGGCCAGTTTAATGGCTGAAAAATGTTGAAAACCAAATATCAGCAACCTGCTGGCTTCTCTTGTACCCCAATTGGCTCAGTGGGACCAGAAATCCCACGTAGCGGTTTGGGAGAGGTGGGGGCTGGGGTTAGAGGAGGCTAACAGGGGAGCCTCCTCCCACAGCACCGCTGCAGCTTGAGGCTGCCACTCCTGGCCCAGAAAGGTTTCTAATTACTGCTCTGGAGCCTAATTACCTCCACGTGCTGGGCAGCGGGGACTTTGGGCCTCCCCAGGGCTTTCATCCAGGCCCCTACCCACCCCTCAATTCCCCCAGGCCCAGCTGTGGTCTAGGCTTCTTCATCTGCATACGTTTCCATAAAGCCCCTCAGAACTGACCTCCAAGGAGCCTGTAAACATCCAGGGGCATCCCTGACTCTCACCCCCGAAATCCTCTTGCCAGGTTACAGATGGGGAGACTGAGGTCCAGAGGCCCTTGAGCTCTCTAGAACTTTGGCCCCAAATTCCTGGTCCTTCTACCTCAGAACTGGGACCGGTGAGCACACAGCTCAGAGGGGAAAGCCATGACAGACAGAATTGCTACCCACCAGAGGCAGGAGGGGGTTATGCAGCCCCTTCCCGCAGGATGGACAGTAAAAATGAAAGAAGAGGAATGAGTGGCTGCTGCCAGTGTTAGTTACCTAATCCTCACAAAACAGTTCTTGTGAGGCGAGTACTGTTGATCCTTGTTTGAGAGAGGAGGAAATGGGCTCTGAGGAGGAAAACAACCCACCAGGGTCACCCAGCTTCCAAGAGGGAGTGAAGGGATTGGCACTCACCTCTGTCTGCACTTTGGTCAGGAGGAAAAACTTCCAACCTTTCCCTGGGCAGATGGGGGTGGGAGGGTTGGAGGCAGGGGCCAGGGCCGGAGCTGAGGGGAGGCCTGTGCAGAGTGGGCCCCCATGCCCCCTGCTCTGGGGAACACAGGTCAACTCTGGGCTCACTGCTTGCTGGACTCCTCTACTAGTCAGCAGGGGGCCTCCCAGGTCTGGTTCTTCCTTCTCCCCTCCCATCTCCCTGAGTGTGGGCAGCACAGGCCACAGATGCACGGGGCTGGGTGAGGACCAGGTGCTTGGCCGGGTGGGGCTGGGCAGGCAGGGGTCAGATGACACCCAGGCTTTCACTGGCCCGCAAGGCTTCCAACCTAGCTGGGGTAGGACAGGCAGGGGAGCTTGTTCCTTTGACTCTGGGCCCAGACCACGGAAGGAGAGAGGGGGAGACAGGAGGGAAGCTGTGGTTGGAGGCCCAGCGCCGCTGGGGCATACACAGCTAGCGTGCGATGAGAAGCTGCCCCTCCCCCCAGCACCTCAAAACCAGGAAGAGAAACCAAGTAGATAGAAAGGGCAGGCTGTGCGGCAGGGAGCCCTCCAGGCCTGGGGAGCCTGCCAATGGGAGCTGCTGCAGGTATGGCACAGGCAGTTGCTGGACAAAACACTTTTCCCTCCAGGGCCTCAGTTTCCCCAAGGGAAAAATGGGATTCTCTACCTGGTCCTGGAGGTTTGCCCAACTGGTGCAGTTTGCAACCAGTGTGTGCTGCAGGCTATATTGTGCCCGATAAAAGACCACCCGCTTTGGCCTCTCCCAGGGAGCAAGAGCTCACCCCCAAAGCCAGCCTCTCCCTGCTCGCTTCTCCCCTCAGCCACGCAGGGAGCACACTAGCTCTTCCTTCACCAGCTCTTTATTTTTAGGTCTGAATTTGACTTTAATCATTACTTAGCGTATTCTATTTCCAGCCCTCAGATGAAGGGACCCAGGGGGGGAGGAGGGAGGGAGGCAGTGCTCCCTGCCTGGTGTGGAGGGCAGCCTCCTCCACCCATCCTGTCCCACAACCAAGGCGGAGGGGGACTGAGAAACACTCGGCTGGGCCAGCATCTTTGGGAGGACCCCACCCTGTGACCTCATCGCAGCCCGAGCTCTGGGACAGGAGGGCAGCTGCAATGCCAGCTTCCCAGGCACCAAGACCAGGAGGGAGGGAGACACTCCATGGCCAAATGTCTGGCAGCTCAGCTGAGGAGCGTCTACACTGAAAGGGCCACCTGGCGAGGGCCCCCTGCCTAGGTTAGTCCTGGGCCATCCCTAGGATCATCTGGGGCTAAGGTCTCTTAGGCCCAGTTAGTACCAAGCTGAGGCAGGTTTCCTCCCACTGCCCCTGGGGCAGCCACATGGGGGGGGCCCTCTCAGTTACTCTGTTCTCCACAGAAGGCAGAGGTAGAGGAAGCAAGGCACACCACAGCAGAACACACTCAGGTTAGAACTAGGGGACACTTGCCGAGGAGGAGGATGCTAACGCATGCGAGTTCCCCAGTGACTCTGCAGGCTTTCTGTGTTTCCTTCTAACTCTCAGCTAGATGAGGCTGGCATGGCTGCCCCTGGGTTTGGGCTGAGAATGTCTAGGTTCCTTGCCCAGGTCTCAGTTTCCTCAAGGGGCTAAGTAGGCCTCTGTTCCCACTGGGGAAACACTAGGTTGGCCTAGGAAGTAGCCAACTGGGAGGCAGGGGGCAGCTGGGCTTTCAGAGAAGAGGCCTGTGTCCACTCAGCTCTGATGCTGGGAGACCGGAAGGGGGGTGGGTGGAGTCAGGCCCCGGAAACCAACCAGCAGCCCATCTTCCCAGGGCAGGTCAATCACATGGTGATGGAGAAAGGGGAAGGCAGGAGGTGGGGCAGGGCCCGGGCCGTAAGAGTCCAGGACCTCAGTTTCGGAGGGCCCGGGGCAGAGGCCACCCTCAGCCCTGCCCGGTAAGCAGTCAGTCAACTCGGTCCAGGGTTCAGGTGACTCCACAGGTCGAGGCAGCCTACAGGGGGCATTCTCTCAACAACACCCCCCACTTCCAGATGAGAAACAATGCACAAGCTCTGTAACAGGGTTTGAGTGAAGTTGCTCTGGCAGAGCTGTCTGGAATATTCTGTAGCTTTTTAGGGGGAAAGTTATTTAGCCTGTGCAGAATGTGAGAAAATGCCTATGGCTCCAGCAGTCAATGAAAAAAGGTGACATGGCTCATGCACTCAAGTGACAACAGTGAAGAAGAAAAGAAAACCAGGAAAAGACTGGCAGGAAACTCCAAAATGCTAACAGTGACTGTGCCAGGTGAAGGAACAGTGGGTGATTTTTGTTTAACTTTCTAAATTTTCTATAGTGCTGTTTTGTTACTTTCAAAATTAAGAAAATTAGTACACAAGTAGTTTTCTTCTACTGAGCTCAGATTTGCTTCCCTGGGGCCGGCTTGCCCCCACCTCTGGTCCTGGTGTCTGTGACATCTAAAAACTACACCAGCATCTGTCACTGTGGGACAGTTCCTCAGATACACAGGAAGTAGGGCCAATAGTCTCACCCTACCTTCTCTTTCCCAGACCTAATACCCCCGTTCTTTGGGAAGTGGGTGTCAAGCCTTTAAAATCCCCTCAAAAGATGGAGCCCAGAACTGGACCCAGGCCGTCCCACCCAATTAGGCCACCCTCCTTAATAAGCCACTTGGAAATTTTTCTGGACAGCCGTGTCACACCTGTGCACGTTTGGGGGAAGCTGAACTCTCCCCTCTCTAGCACTTTCTGTGGGACACTTCAAAGGAAGCTCAACCTCTCTGGGCCTGGTGTCCCCTGTAGTGGTGCAGGAGAACATCTCTGGTCCTTCCTTGCCTTCAACTCGATGTAGACAGAAGAAAAGCCACTTCTAAGACGTAGGAAGGCACCAAGCTTATCAAATGAAAACTGCACACACACTAGACTGAAGGCAGACTCCCTTCTACAAAGGTCTTGGGACCCCGGGCCTCATCCTTATAGTCCATAGTTGGTTAAAAAAAAAAAACATAGCACCTAACCACGTTGGGTCCTACCCCCAGGCTGGAGAGGAAGTTAGGGCTGGGTGGGGGATCCTCAGAAGCCCAGGACAGCTGGGTCCCCTCCACTGTGCATATGGGGCAACAGGAAAATCCCCAAACAAGGGCAGGGGCCTCGAGGTAGACAAAAATGCCAGCAGCCCCAAGGAGGCCCAGACATGGCTCAGCACCCTCCAGGGACCACCCCCTCATGGGAACAAGAGGAATCTGTCATACTTCCAACCTCATGCCTGTTGCCTTTGCCCTGTCCCTGCTGTGGACACAATGAGTAAACACTGGGATGCTCAGGGTGAAGGGGAGCTTGGAATAAGCCCTGTGGGTGTCCCCTCTCTGACAATGCTCCATGCCAAGATTGGAGGGGGCTGCCAGAGGTGTCAGGGCTCCCACCTTCCCAATTCTGATCCCACTCCTGTTCTGAGCTTGGCCATTCCTGTGCTGGCTGGGTGGGGGAGGTGGGGACAGAGGGCAGGCTGTTTCAGCTCAGAGCCTGGGTCCAGGACCCCAGAATCCTTGCCACACCACACAGGTTGACTTCACACCTCTTGCCAACAGGACCCAGCCTCAGGTACCAAGGGGAAATCCCACACAGTGCTGATGCTGTCTGAGCCCAGACCCAGGAGAACTGGGGCCGGAAGCCCTCTTCCTCCTCTCCAGTCCTCTGAGGGAGAGCACATGCTCACCCCACACCATCCTTCCTGGGCCAGGCTGGGGACCTTAGTCCTTGGTGGGTGACAGGGCCTTCCAGACTCTCCTCCACCCATGGCAGCCCAGCTCTACAGAGCTGGGGATTGAGAGGACAGTGGCCTAACTCTGTGAAAGGCCTGGGACAGTGACTTCCCCCTTTGAGCCTCAGTTCCTTGGTCTCTAAAATGGGTGGGGAAGTGAAGCTCCAAGGATCTGGTGACTGGACACACCCCTTCCTGACAGCTAGAGAAGGCCCTGCCAACCTGGGAGAATGGGCTGACCAAGCAGCCAGGAGGCGAGGGCATGGAGCTAATGCCCAGTCTCACCTGCACCCAGGACTGAGGCCCTGCCCAGTTTCCCCACCCAAGGGTCAGAGGTCCCTCGGTTTTGGCCTGATCTTGTGGGAGACAGAGGGTCACCGGCTCAGTCCCAGGACCTGGGCCTCTGACAGGGTTCAAGGGAGGTGGCTGCCAGGAGCCAGTAAGGCCTCGGTGGGGAGTGCGGGATGGGTCAGACCCAAGCAGACCAGGACACCAACAGGGAGGCCCTGGGCACGGAGGAGCAAATTCCCACGTAGTCCAACCCATCCTTCAGGGCCCTGGCCCACGCTAGCCCTCTCCCTCCAGGCTCCAGCCACCACCCTCTATCCCCGACCCCCCAGTTCTACATGGGGGGAACTCGCGGTGGCCTGCACCAAGTCTGTGTGGCTCGCGGGGCAGTGCCATTCCCGCATGCTCCCCTCCCAGTCCGGTTCTGACAGGGACTCCCGGGAGAATTCGAAGCCGGGAAGGAGGGGATAAGGGAGATGGGGGATGGGAGTGGAAGCGACGGCGGCGGCGACAGAAGCGGGACGTGCGACCTCCACCGTCCTCCCCCCGATGGACACTCAGACCCCACCTCCTCCCGGGCTGCCGGGCACTCACCTCTCTCCGGGCGCTGCGGTCGGAGCCACCTGGACGCGGGCGGCATCAGCGGCCTGCGGGACGGTCCATGCGGCCAGGGGGAGGGGGGCGCGGTACAAAGAGGTACGGGTACAGAGAGAGGGGGAGGAGGGACAGCCAGACCCAGGCAGGGGGAGGGCTGCGCGGCCCGGGTCTGGGAGGGAAGAAAGACGGGGGAAGGGGAGTGGGAGGGAGGAGGGGGAGGAAACAACGTAGCCGGCGCGGCCCCCGTAGAGTTTCGCTTCCGAACGCCGCTACCAAGGTTCGACTTCGGATGGTCGCGCTCGATCCGGGGCCGCGGAAGCTCCCCGCGCTCCACGCCCCGGAGGCTCCGGCGGCCACGGGCTGGCTGGGGCAGGAGGGACGGCTGGCCGGGGGTCGGCCCCGACGGCGGCGAGGCCGGGCGGTCGCCCCGCTCGGACCCCACCCCGGCAGGACCCGCGGGACAGGGCGCGGGGTGGGGCGGGAGCGGGAGGGCGGAGGCGGTCTCGACGGCGGCGGCGGCGGCCAACCTCGGCTCGCCCGGGGCTCCGCTGGGAGGAAGCTCGCAGGCCTGGCGAGAGGAAGCGCGGCCCGGATCCTCCGCCCGCAGCAGCGCGCCTGCGCGAGGGGGCCTGCCCGGCGCGCGGCGGGGCGTGGGCCGGCGGGGCGGCGCCCCCTGCCGGGCGCCGGCAGCACTGCAGGGGGTGTGTCAGGGCCCACGCCCTGCCCCCACCTGCCTGTCTGTGTTGGTGGCTTCTGAACTCCCCCTTAGAGGGCTGATCGCCCCACCTTGAAGCAAGCTCTGAGCCTTCTCTGAGCCCAGCTTTCCCAAAGTAAAAGAGATGGAGGGCAGACCTGGGTCCCTCCCTTCCTGTCTGTCTGTGGAGAGTGGGCCTTGCAGTGAGCATTCATTCATTCATTCATTTACTCATTGCTTTGAAGGAGCTCTCAGTCTGGCGTGGGAGACTGACAGACTAAAAGAAAATCGCAAAGAAATAATCGATAAAAGCAGGGAGATGATATACAAGTTCCACTGGAAGCGAAAAAAAAAAAAATGGAGGGCTAATGGGGAGACTTCACAGAGCTGGGACACCAGGCAGAGGGCACAGCATGGAGGAAGGAAGGGAGAGGTGAGACAGGAGGTAACTTCTGGGAACTATAAAGAGCTCAGAGTGGTTACAGCTTGGAGTGTGCAGAGGTGAGAGTGGTGAGATGAGGCTCTGGCAAGTGGCATGGGCAAGAGACATCACAAAGAGCCTTGTGGGACTTCTTGGATTTTATTTTCAGCCTGGAGGCAATGAGGAAGTTCTTAGAAGCTGTGTGACCTTGGACCATTTAGTTAACTTCTCTGTACTTCAGTTTCTGCATTTGTTAAAATGGGGAAAATCATAGGACCAGCTTCTTAAGATTTTGTGGGGAGGCAATAAGTTAATACATTTAAAGTGCTTAGTGTACAGATGTTGGCACGTGTTAAGTCCTCAATTAAGTACCGACTGTTATATATCACTGTGAATGAGGTGATCTGCTGTGAGCTACAGGACCACCAGACAGTGTGTGCAGGGGGTGGAGATGGGACAGTGACGGAGGAACCAGAGATGCTGGTGTCAATGGGAGCAGTCAGGAAGGGTTAGGCTTGTGTGGGCAGAGAGGAGGGGAGGAGGGTGCATTCCCTGGTGGGGGACGTGAGGCATGCTGGCAAAGTCTTGGAATCCAAAATAAGCATAGAGCGGCCGAGGGAGTGAGAGGGACAGTAAGGGCCCTGTGGGAGACAGTGCTGGGGAGACAGTGCAGCTGCAGATTGCAGAGGGCCTCGAATGCCTGGAGCAGGAGTTGGGTTTACCCCAACCCCCACCTCACCCCCACCCCTGGTCCCAGACAAACTACAGGTAACCCAATAAGCCCCTGGGTCAGCTTCCCAGCAAGGGGCCAGACTTTGGGGGGGGGGCAGTAGTAACATCCTTACCCTTTGGGGAGACATCCAGGAAGTCTAAGAAACAGCTGTGGTGTAATGGAAAAAAGCATGAGTTTTAGGTTCAAATCGCAAGGTTAACTCTCAGCTTGGCCACTTAGTAACTGTTAGTTACCTAAAGTCTCTGAGCTGTTTCCTTTTCTATAAATTCAGGGTCAGAATACACTTCTCTCAAGAGAGGTGGTGCAGATTCAGTAAGATAACAGCCTGGGGGTGAGCGGGGAGAGGCACGTTGGAGGGTGCTCAGTGAGGTCGGTTTCCCTTTCTTTCCTCTGGAGGTCAAGATGGAATGATAAGGTGGGGCCGGATGAGGGGGTGCTGCCTCTCAACCCTCAGCTTCTCTGCAAAGTCTTCTGGAAGGGAGGGGTTGACATCTCTCCCTCCCCTGCTGAATCTGCTGCCAGGATGAGAGAGAAGGGACTGGCAGGATTTGGGGAAAAATGGCCCTATCCTCTAGGAGCTTTGTCACCATCCTATCTCTACCCCCTTCATTCCCCCAAAACACTTGACTCTTTTCTCTGGGTGCGCCATGGCCCAGACTGTGAACTTTGGAGTCAAATAGACCTGTATTTGAATCCTGCCTCCAACTCTCAACAGTGTTTGAAGCAAAGTTTTCAATCTCTCTGCACCCCAGGGACTGGAGCTAAAACCCTGAACAGATCAGTCACAGGCTCCAGACGTATACTCTAGGAGAAGTGCCAGACAAGTAACCTCCACGCTCATAGTTCATTCATTCAGCAAATCCTTACTGAGCACCTAGTAAGTGCTAGGCCCTATTCTGGAGGCTCAAGATGAAGGAATGAATATTACCACCCCGATTCCTGCCCAAGGGGATAAATAAATAAACCAGGAAATTAGACGTGGTGGTATGAAGAAAATGAGCACATGATGGACTAGAGAGGATGGGGACAGGGCTCTCTTGGCTTTCAGATCCACGGAGGGGGTGGAGCCAGCCCTTGGGGAGTGGGGGAGGGTGTTCCAGGCCTGGGGTGCCTGGAGGTTTTAGGCCCAGGCTGAAAAGGGCCCTCTGGCCTGAGGACAGCAAGCAACAGAGAGTGGCCTGGGAGGAAGCAGAAGCCAGGAGGGCCAGAAACAAGGGCCTGATGCTGGAGGGCCTTTGTGGACCTGGGATTTTATTACACGAATTTGCATTTAATCCTGTAGAAGGATTTTAAGCAGCAGAGTGGCGTGATCTGAACTGTGGTTTTAGAAGGTCTCTGGCTGGTGTTGGGGAGTAAGGGGGGTGGGGCGTGAGAACAAGGGTCACAAGGCCAGTGAGGAGGCCGAATACCGTTAGCCTGGCCCAGGCCAGCTGGGCTCAGCGAGGGCTCTGGTGGAAGCAGAGGGAAAAGAGAAGTGGATGGACAAAGGAGAGGCGACTGACAGCTCTATGCAAAGTTGGGTGGCTCTCCACAC
>PVKY010011619.1:0-11979 GCA_004027775.1 Bradypus variegatus
ACCTTGATTCCTAACTGCCCCATGGGAGCACCTCGATTCCTAAGTACCCCGTGGGAGCACCCAGTTCCTAACTGCCCTGTGGGAGCACCTGACTCCTAACTGCCCCTTGGGAGCACCCCAATTCCTAAGTGCCCCATGGGAGCACCCCGATTCCTAACTGCCCTCTGGGAACACCTGATTCCTAACTGCCCTGTGGGAGCACCCTGATTCCTAACTGCCCCGTGGGAGCACCTCGATTCCTAACCACCCCGTGGGAATACCTGATTCCTAACTGCCCTGTGGGAGCACCCCGATTCCTAACTGCCCCCTGGGAACACCTGATTCCTGCATGTTGATGTTGTGTTTGGCAAACATGCAGGTTTGTCATGGGTTCTAACCCTATGTCTGAAGTTCTCTCAGATTTTCTGGGAAGCTGTGTGGTCTGTAGCCACGCTTGGGGTCTCTTCCAAGCCTGGCACCCGGCATCCCCCCGCGTCTCACTCTGACTGGCGACAGGCCCCGCAGGTGTCTTCACTCACATGGGGTTTGCTGCAGAGAAGGCGGGTGTCACTGCTGGCTGCGGAAAGCCCTCTCTTCCTGGTGCCTTCCCATTCCATGTTTATCCCGAAGGAACATTTTATCAAGACCCATTTTATGATCCCTCCCTGTACTAAGACGCATGTAAGATCCTAAATACACAGGATCAATCGTATTTAGTCATGCTGAATTTTTATATACAGCCAGATTTCATTTAATTTTCTTTTTCAAATTTCAAGCCCACATAAAACTGGAGAGAATGGTATAACAGACCTCCGTGTACATGTGCCTGGCACTGATCAGTAATTATTGGCATGTGGCTGAACTTTTCCGTCCCTTTTCCTCTACTTCCTTCCTCACCCAGCAGCCTTGTCTCTTTTAACACAAATCCTAGATGTTGTATCATTTCCTGCTTCAACATGGATGTTTCTCTTTCAAAAAAGTATTTTAAAGAGTGTTCTTTCCCATTGAATTGCTTGGCATCCTGGTTGAAAATGAGTTGCCGTGATTGTGAGAGCTCATTCCTGGATTCTGAGTTGCATCCGCTGGCAGCCCCCGCTGCTGCTCCGTACCGAGTTTGGAATCGGGAGGTGTGACTCCCCCATCCATGTCCCTCTTTTTCAGGCTCCCTTTGGCTGTTTGGGGTCCCTTGAGTTTGTGTGTGCTTTAGCGTCAGCTTTTCGGTTCTACAGTGAGGCCAGCTGGGTGCGTTGGCTCCGTAGACCAACTTGGGGATCTGTCCACCTTAAACACGTTAACTGTCCTCACCTCAGAGCACGCGTTGTCTCAGCATCTGTTCAGATCTTGCTTAATTTCTTTCAAGGATGTTTTATAGTTTTCAGTATGTTTTGCCCTTTTTAGTTAAATTTATTCCTAGATAGTTTCTTCTTTTTATTGCTGTCATAAACGGAATCGTTTTCTTAATTTTATTTTTGGTTTCCTTACTGCAAGTCTGTTGATATTTTGATTGATATCTTGTAGCCTTCAGCCTTAAACTCTTTTATTATTTCTAATTGGTTTTTTTTTGTATTCATTTTATTGAGACATATTCACATACCATGCAATCATACAAAACAAATCGTACATTCGATTGTTTACGGTACCATTACACAGCTGTACATTCATCACCTAAATCAATCCCTGACACCTTCATTAGTACACACACAAAAATAACAAGAATAATAATTAAAGTGAAAAAGAGCAATTAAAGTAAAAAAGAACACTGGGTGCCTTTGTCTGTTTGTTTGTTTGTTTCCTTCCCCTATTTTTTTACTCATCCATCCATCAACTAGACAAAGGGGAGTGTGGTCCTTATGGCTTTCCCAATCCCATTGTCACCCCTCCTAAGCTACATTTTTATACAATTGTCTTCAAGATTCATGGGTTCTGGGTTGTAGTTTGATAGTTTCAGGTATCCACCACCAGCTACCCCACCTAATTGTTTTTTAATGTATTCATTGGGATTTTTTACATACAAGAAGACATCATCTGCAAGTAGATAATAGTTTCTTTCTTTTCAACTGGATGCCTTTTATTTCATTTTCTTGCCTAATTTCCCTGACTAGAACCTTCATATAATGTTGAATAGAAGTGCTGCACTCACTTCCTAGTCTTAGGGTGTAAAGCGTCAGTCTTTCTAGCCCTTCCCCATTAAGCGGGATGTTAGCTGTGGATGTTCATAGATGCCGTTTATCAGGTTGAGGGGGTTCCCTCCTTTTCCTAGTTTGTTGAGTGCTTCTATCGTGGAAGGTGCTACATGTTGTCAGGTGCATTCACTGGGTCTATTGAGATGATCACGTGGTTTCCGTTTTTGATAGTGTTAATACGGTGTATTAATTGAGGATTGGATATTTAGCTAAGCTTGCACTCATGGAATAAACCCCACATGGTAATGACATATGATCCTTGTTAAATGTACTTGATTCAGTTTCCTAGTGTTTTGTTGGTGGTTACTGCACCTGCATTCATCAGAAGCATTGCTCTGTAGTTTTCTCTTCTTGTCATTTCTTTGTCTGAGTCTGGTTTGTCTGGCTTTGGGAAGTGTTCCCATTTCTTCTATTTGGGATTTCTTTTTTAAAGTATCTTTTAGATACTGTTTTACAGTTATGTGCAGACCTATATGTGTTCCTTGGTCAAAACTGAAAAACTGGATACGTTCAGATAAGAATCCATCCCTGTCTTTTCCACTTTGACCCCTCCCCACCTCTGTAGTAATACATCTCCATGGCTTTGGCTCTCCCTTTTGTGTCATTTCACTCTTTGATATGAGCAAATACATATATGTATACACACACACACACACACTCTCACCTGCATGTTTAATTTCTCCCCCTTTTGGGTCAGAAGTGTACAGCCATTGTACCCATGGCTCTTTCTGCACTAAGCAGTGTATCTTGGAAGTCACTCCACAGCCCTCGGGCACATGTCTCTGCAGGGCGTGTGGGAGCATAAAAACAACTCAGCCAAGACTGTGCAGAGGGAGCTCAGTAACCCATGTGGGAAGTTACGATTGTTTTGCAGCCTTTAAATTTTTTCTCTAAACGTTGAAAACTCCTCTGATAGTTGGCCATAACTGTACAGAGAAATGAAAACTACTTAACATATTGTTTATTTACTCTGCTGTAATTTGAAACATTGGAAATATGGTGAATTCAAGTGTTTCGTTTATTTTGAGAATCTTAGCAAGAATGGCTGAGCAGTGCTTGCTTTCTTCTGTAAGTTAACAGTCTGAGCAAGCATCTTTTCTGTGCACAGTGGCACACTTCTCTCTATGTTCTGACCAGCTTCCAGCACCTTTGGTGCCGTGAAACATCTCTGAGAGTCCCTTTAGTGTGAAGTTGTTTGACCGGTGTCAATTCCTATGGGACATGTCATCCTTTTGTTACAACCTCACTCAGCCTCCCCACAGTCAGGGTTTCTTTTGGGGTGCCGTTTATGTTCCCTCAGAGCCCTGGAAGGAACGGGCAGTGTGGTGAGAGCCTCCGGGCTCCTTTGCTGCCACTTGCTGCCAGGCAGCCTGAGTTTCTGTTGTATGCTTTTCGGCCTGTTTCTTGCACTCTCAGCTAGCAAATTTGCATCCCCTTCAGTTGTAGCGTCAGGGTCCTGTCTGACATTGTGTCTTAGATAATAGGCTTTAAAAGTTGAAGCAATTCCTTGGCTTGCTGGCTGGATTAGTGAGGTTGAGTTTGGTGGTAGAAACCACACTTGTGCCTTGCACTTGAGTCCCTAAGAGAACCCAGGTGTACTGGGGTTAACTTTAAAAGCTGAATGCTGGGCTTGCAGCGTCTGCCCCTGTAGAGATGGGGGGCAGAGCTGCGTGGTCTGTGCCATGTGCCGTGCGAGGATGGGCAGCAGAGCGTGGCAGCCAGGCTCTGGAGACTCTGGAAGCCGTGGAGCTTGGTCACTGCTCACAGCTTGCTGTCTGAAGAGTCGCTCTACCGTGGTGACTGAGGTGAGCCGTGCTGGCGGGAGACCACTATGGTGTCATAGCACCAAGCCGAGGCACAGAACCAGCACTGCCGTGCACACACACTCCCTCCTCATCCAGGGACACTGCTGAGGCACGCAGAGCCAGCACGGCCCGTGCACACACACTCCCTCCTCTTCCCAGGGACACTGCCGAGGCACACAGAGCCAGCACTGCCCGTGCGCACACACTCCCTCCCCTTCCCAGGGACACTGCCAAGGCACACAGAGCCAGCACTGCCCATGCATGCGCGCTCCCTCTCTTCCAGGGACACTGCTGAGGCACACAGAGCCAGCACTGACCGTGCACACACACTCCCTTCCCTTCCCAGGGACGCTGCCAAGGCACACAGAGCCAGCACTGCCCATGCACGCGCGCTCCTCCTCTTCCAGGGACACTGCCGAGGCACACAGAGCCAGCACTGACCGTGCATACACACTCCTCTTTCTTCTTGCTGTACACCACGTGGTGAGCCTCAGTTTCAGCTTAGCTGGCCCCAACTGGAGAGTGATATCCGGCCCCCCTGGGTGGTTGCAGCCACGCTGCAGTCCATGGCCAGAGCAGGTGTCTTCCCCATTTTTTGTCCTTCCTTGTGTCTTTCGGTCAAGGCGTGTGTGGTTTTGCTAGAGACTGTCGGATTCCCCTCCCTGAGGATGGTGCTGCCCTGAATTCTCACTGTCCAGGGAGGACGGCCTGGCCTAGCTGACCATGTTGCTGACCCAGGAGGTGGCCAGGGTTCCTGCTGGCCCGGGGCAGCTGCTGAGAATTCGTGTCTCAGCACTTTGCGTTCCTCGCGCTGAAGGAGTTTGCTGATTAGCTGAGGCTGTAGGGTGAAAGCATAGCCACACTCGGCAGGCAAGATGGTGTGCGCTCCCTGTTCCTCTGACGGGGCTTGTCCAGTTTGTCAGTCAAGCTGACTGAATGGGCTGTCGTTTCCTTCGTTGTTTTCTCTGAGACGGTTTGAGAAAGAGAGGACTATCGACCTGCAAGGGTTGGGTTCTTGGGTTCCTGTGTCCACTTTGCCAGGGGATGGTGTCCAGGTGTCTGGTCAGGCAAGCACTGGCCTAACCATTACTGCAAGGACATTAGTGGCTGGTTAATAAACCAGAAGGCTGGTTTATTAAATCGTCAGTCAATTGGCTGCAGCTGTGGCTGACTGCATCGGCGGAGGGTGCATCTTTCAAATGAAAGAATGCAATCAGCTGGTTTTAATCCAATCAGTTGACGACTTTCAAGGGAGAAGAGAGAAGCTTCACTTCTTCAGCCAGCCAGCCTCTCCTGGGGAGTTCATCGAAGACATCCATCAGAGTTGCCAGCTCACTGCTGCCCTACGGAATTTGGACTCGTGCATCCCCACAGTTGCATGAGACACTTTTATAAAATCTCATATTTTCTGGTATCTCCTATAGGTTCTGTTTCCCTAGAGAACCCTAACTAATACACTACTGGGCCTGCTCTCTCCGTGACTCCTAATTTACTTGAAGTGCGATTGGTTTATTCAACATTTTCATTTCTTGAGTCAATTTTGATCATTCATATTTTTTCTAAACAATTTTTGCATAATATATATTAAGTATGCTAAAGCATTTCATTTTCTTGTATTTTTTAAAATTGATATCATATCTGTATCTATGACCGTTTTTCTATATAGGATTGCTTATTTCTGCTTTGTTCCCTTGATTAGTCATATTAGAGACTAACTTATAATTCTTTTTTCAAGTAAACATGTGTTTTAGTTTCCTAGCTGCTGAAAGCATACAAGGGCTGGCTTGACAACAGGACCTCCCGGGCTCGCAGTGGCAGGGCTGCAGGGCTGGCTTCCTCCGGGGTCGCTGTCTTCTGGCTGTGGCCATCCTCGGTCCTTGGCTTTCCCGTCACAAGGCGATGACTGTGGCGGTGCCTCTTTTCCCTCCTGGGTCCGCTGACTTCCAGCGTCCGGCTGCTCCGTGGCTGCATTTTTGTGTCCACTTTCCTCGGCTTGTGAGGATCTGCCCTTGGGACCAAGGCCCCCCCTCCAGTGGGGAGCAGCGTCTTCCGAGTCCCGCGCACAGGTAGCTCCCACTGCAGGAGCAGGCCGAGCCTGGGGGCCTGGTTCCGTCCCCAGCGCGTCTTTCAGCCCTGTGGATCATTTCTGTCATTTTTTGTTTATCTCTCTCGTGAATTTTTGCTCTCATCGTAATTATTTTCTTACACTCCTTTCTCTAGTTTGTCATTCTGTTTCTAGCTTCTTTAGTTGAAGTCTTAATTCTTTTGGGGGGTGCTCTGCTTTATTGGCATAAAATTTACATATAATGAAGTTCACAAATTTTCAGTATATGGTTTGATACACTCGATAAATGCATAGCCCTGTGTATCCTCCACCACAGTTGAGACATGGGATATTTTCATCACCCCAGAGCTTTCCCTTGTGCCCCTCTGTGGTCACCAGCTGCCCCCGTTCCTTTGACAACTGCTCTCTGTTACTTTCCTCTATTACGTGTCTCGTGAGGAGGGTAACAGTATGTTGCCTTCTGCACCTGGCCTCTCTCACTTTGTGTGAGTGCTCCGAGGTTCGGCCACCGCGTGGGGGTCAGTGCCTGGCTCCTGTTTGTTCTGGTAGCGTTCAGTCGTGTGGCTGGACCACAGTCGGTCAGTTCGTCTGCTCCTTCATGGATGAAATGTGTGCTTGGTTTCGGTCCTTGTCTCTTTTGAGTAAAGCTGCTGTACATATTTGGATGCAGCATTGGTGGGGACAGTTGCATTTTTCTCAGCTGAGGGGTTGAATTAGTGGATCATCTGTTGATTGTGTTTCATTTTATAAGAAACTGCACGATGTTTTCCAGAGTGGCTGTGCATGCTGCATTTCCAGCCTGCCGCGGAGGAGAAGGCCGCTTGTACAATCTTGCCAGCACGTGGCATGGCTCATTTTAGCCATTCTTATGGGTGTGTGGTGGCATGACTGGGGCTTCCTTTTTCATTTCCCTGATGGTTGTGTCCATTACCTCTTTATGGTATTTGCATCCCTTTTTCTTTTTTTTCTTTTTTGGCCGCTTTCTTGAGAGGTGCAATAAATAGTACACATTTGAAGTGTGTAATGTACTGAGCTCTGGTGTGTGTACCGTGTGAGACCGTCGCAGTCCAGATACTGAGTGTGTTCACTCCCACAGGTAGCTTCCGGCCCCTTCCTAGAGCCATCTGGGCCGTGTCGTGTGTGCGCCCACCTTCGGTTCTCCCGCATCAGGGCCTCCAGTGGGCGCCTGGGTCCTGCGGTCGTGCACGGGTGGCTTTAGGGAACTGCCGCTGCTGTCCAAGGGCACCGGCCTGCTGTGCTCCCGCAGGGCACGGCTCCAGGCTCCAGGCTCCAGGCTCCGCGTCCCCACCACCTCAGTGGCTGCTCTCTCGTACTGACCCCTCTAGTGGGGTGTCGCGGTGCCTTGTAACTGCAGTTCCCTGGGGAAAGGGTGGCGAACAGCTTCCGTGTACGTTAGCTGTCCGTAGATCTGCTTTATCATGTGTCGTTCACTCATTGCCATGTTGAAAAGCGGGTTACTGCTGTTCTCACCCTTGACTTATGTGGGCTTTTTTGTATGTTCTAGATACAAGTTCTTTGTCACATACATGTTTTGCAAATCTTCTTTTCCTAATCTGTACCTTGTCTTTCATTCTCTTAACAGTGTCTTTGGGATTCAAAGTTTTGTTTGTTTTAATGAAGTTGTGGTAAACAAAGTTTTTTTATATAGTTTATGAATCTGTATCCTGTTTAAGAAATCTTAGCAAACCTAAGGTCACTAAGATTTTCTTTTATATTCTTCTAGAAGGCTGAAAAGTTCTCCTACACGCAGGGTGGGCTCATTTGGAGTTAGTGTTCTATGTGACTCTTGGTACGAGTCGAAGTACTTTTTTTTTTCTTTTTGCATGTAGCTGTTCAGTTCTTCCAGTTCTTCCAGCCCCATTTGTTAACAACTTTATCCTTTTCCCATTGAATTGACTTGGCATCTTTTTCAAAAATTTTTTGATCATGTATGTGTGAGTCGACTTCTGGACTCCGTAGATCAATTTGGGGGTAATCAACATCTTTACAATTGTGAGTTTTCTAACTTGTGAACACAGAATACCGCTCCCTTTGTTTAACCTCCTTTAATTCCTCTCACAACTATTTTGCAGTTTTTACTGTACAGTCTTGCTCATATTTTATCAGCTTTGTACCCAAGTGTTTTGTGTTTTTTATGATATTGTAAACGGCATTTTTTTTACTTCAGCTTGTCATTGTTCTGTGTAAGTATATAGAAATACTACTGGTTTTTATATATTGACTGTGTATCTTGTATCCTAGCTTTAGGTTCACTAACAGTTTCTAATGTTCTATTAGATGACATGATCTTCAAATAGTGAAAGGCAATTTAACTTTCTCCTTTCTGACCTGTGCGTCTTTCCTTTCCTTAACTTGCTGCTCTGGTTAGCGTCTCCAGTGCAGGATTCAGAAGAAGACATGGGAGCAGACATCCCAAACATTTCTCCGTCTTGGGCCGGAAGTCTCCAGTCGCCCACCACGAGGAGGGATGTAACTGGTTGTCCGTAGATGCTCCCCGTCAGGTCAGGGGCTCCCTTCTGTTTCCGGATTCCTGCGGACTCTCTTAGTATTATTTTAAAATTTTGAATGTATGTTGAAATCTGTCAAATGCTATTTATGCATGTATTGAGATGATCATGTGTTTTTCTTTTTTAGTTTGGTAATAAATTGAATTAAATTGACATTCGATTATTAAAGCAGCCTTGAATTCCTTGTCTCTGGATACAGTCCATTTGATCATGAAGTATTGTCCTCTCTCTGTTTTTGGATTCTCATTGCTAACACCTTGTTAGGGCTTTATACATGTTCATGAAGGATATTGGCCTGTAATTTTCTTTTCTTACGAATCTTATAATTTTCATCTGGTTTGGTATCAGGGTAATTCTGGCCTCATAGAGTTGATCGGGAAGTGTTTCTTTTCTGAAGCCATTTGTTTAGAGTCAGTGTTATTTTTTACTTAAGTTTCGGTAGA
The DNA here is from genome assembly GCA_004027775.1 of Bradypus variegatus. Lineage (NCBI taxonomy): Eukaryota > Metazoa > Chordata > Mammalia > Pilosa > Bradypodidae > Bradypus > Bradypus variegatus. Next base: position 9,004 of record PVKY010011619.1, read on the forward strand.
ATTCACCAATTAAACCAGTTGGAACCGGAGGTTTTCCTTTATGGGAAGACTTTTAACCACAGTTTCCATTTCCTTAATAAACATCGGTTATTTAGATTTTCTTGAGTGAGCTTTGAGTTTGTATCTGTCAGAGTATTTGCCCAGTTCATCTAGGTTGTGAAGCTGTCGGCGTGAAGTTGTTCTAAGGTTCCCTCGTTTCCCCCGTGCTGCTGGTCGGCTGTGTAGTGAGGTTCCCTCTCTCATTTCTGAATTGGCATTTGTGTCTTCTCTCTTCTGCTCTTAATCAGTTTGGCCAGAATTTGTCAATTTTCTGGATCTTTTCCAAGGACCTGCTTATATTTTTGATGATTTTTTATCTACTGATTTTTCTGTTATTACATTGCTTCCTGACATTTATTATTTCCTTCTGGTTGCTGTAGGTTTAATTTGTTCTTTTTCCAGTTTCTTAATCTGGAAGCTTTGATTATTAAACTTTTCTTCTTTTCTAATGCAAGCATTTTAAGCTATACATTTCCTTCTGAGCACTGCCTTACCTGCATCCCACAAATTGATACATTGTTGTTTTCATTTTCATTCAGGTCCAACGAGATTCTGATTTGTCTTGTACTTTCCCTTTGGCAGTGAGCTGTAGAATTTTGCTTAATTTTTGAAATTACATATTTTTGAGACATTTTTGTTCATGATTTATAATTTACTCCTTTTGTTCTCAGGGGACATTGTCTGTATGATTCCAGTCCTTTAAATTTTATTTAGATTATTTAATGAGCCAAAAGAAAGTGTATCTTGTTAAATGTTTCACATTGCTTTGTCAAGAAGTGAACATTCTGCTCTCAAATGTCAATTTGCACAATTTGTCGATAGCGTTTTCACATCTTTTACATTTTTAGACACTTTTGGTGTACTTATTCTCTCAGTTATTGAGAGAGTGCTGTCAAATCTACCTGTATACTTGGGAATTCTCTACTTGTCCTTTCATCTATCAGTTTCTGCTTCGTGTAGTTGAAGCCTGAAGTTGTGCAGCACAATTAGGACTTGCGTGTCCTTTGCACTGTTGTAACCTTGGCAGTAGTCCCTGCTCTGAAAGCTACTTCATCTGAGATCAGCATGTCCAGAATGAAATAGTCTCAGCAGGGATGAAAGTGCTCAGACAGAGCCAGGTGGCAATTCAGACGGATGTGGGACAGTCATACGGACGGTGCTATGGAGAGAGGTAGGATCTGTCAGGTCACACACGGGCACAGTCCATTGATGAGCCATTCTGGATGGGCAGAAAACTATAAAAACTTAGGGTGGTGAACAGATTAGTGTGGGGTGTGGCAAATAAAGGGGTGCACAGGGAACTGTGGGTGAGACCTGTGCCTGTCATCGGGTAAAGGGGTACACAGGGAACTGTGGGTGAGGCCTGTCCTTGTCACCGTGTAATGGGGTGCACAGGGAACTGTGGGTGAGGCCCGTGCCTGTCACTGTGTAATGGGGTGCACAGGGAACTGTGGGTGAGGCCTGTCCTTGTCACCGTGTAATGGGGTGCACAGGGAACTGTGGGTGAGGCCCGTGCCTGTCACTGTGTAACAGGGTACACAGGGAACTGTGGGTAAGGCATGTCCTTGTCACCATGTAATGGGGTGCACAGGGAACTGTGGGTGAGGCCCCCTTCTGGGTCACAACTGCATTTGTTTGTATGCCACAAAGCGTGACTCTTCCTGCACGTAAAATAAGTATAAATGTTTCTAAGAAGTAAAATCACGTGATGTGATGTGATGTATCCTTTCCTTTTGAGTGACTTTTTAAAGTGTCTTTTAAAGCTGCATCTTTAGTGTTTAGAGCCAGTTGCTCCCAGTCAGTTGAGAATGCCAGCAGTCTTCCCAAGTCGGACTTTCCATTGAAGGCAGCGCTCCCTGTGAGCTCTGGAATGGACCGGAATGGCTGCTGGTCCCTGGTCTGTGGCCTGAGCAGCGTTGGAGCTCCGGGCCTCACGTTCTTCTGCTCCACCCTGGTCAGGTGCACAGATAGGGGTGTTCCCAGATGTGCCTCATGTCTCGCAGCAGGTGGCGATTAGAGCAGAGCCGTCACCCCAGCTCTCGAGTCCTGTGACCCACGTGTCCACCCTCAGAGCAGGAGGCTGGTGTCTGCTGCACCCACTCAGTCGCCCTCTGCCCTCTCCCCGCCGTGCCCTCCGGTCCACCCTGCCCTGCACCTTATGCTCCCTTCTGTGTGGGCTTCTCCAGCTCAGGGACCCCCTTGGGCATCCATGCTTGCATGTTGCGTTGGGTTCTGCTCTTCACTGAGTTTTACTCCTCTATGAGTTTCCCACTCGACCACCCGGGACAGTGGGCTCTTTCGGCCTGGGGAACATTACAGCTGCCCCTGCTGCGATCATTTCTGCTCGTGTCTTGTAGGCCCTGCACGCCCTCCTGTAGGTTTTTTCCATGGAGGAGCACGCAGGAGTCCCAGGGTTGACAGGTGGGCGACAGGACACGGGAACTGTTGTCTCACGTGGTGCCCACCTCACCGTCCCCCCAGCACTGGGCAAGAGGCCCCGTTGCTTGACGTTCTGTCAACACTTGGTATCTTACATGCTGTGAGTTTAGCCATTTCTGAGGGTGTTACAGTTGGCATCTTGTTACGCTTTTCATTTACGTCTCCCTCCTGGGTTGACGTTGAGTGCGTTTCCACTGCCTTGTGGTCATTCTCATGTTCTTCTGCCTACAGTTCACACATGTTCTTTTTCCCTGATGGTTATCAGGTTTTCTGCCCTGCTTGCTAAACCTTTAGTTCATTCCAAAGCATGAGCAGTTTCTATATTTCCTCCTTGGAGTTTGCTGTTTGGCCTTTCACGTCAGGACTGTGAGCCGTGTTTCAGTTTCTGTGTATGAGGGACTCAGGGCTGCTGTTTCCTCGGGTGGGAACTCCGTGGGCCCAGCAGTGGGCAGGCTCCATTTTCCTCCTGCAGGGCAGCCGTGCCCATCTCCTGGGACA
>PVKY010011620.1:0-11931 GCA_004027775.1 Bradypus variegatus
AGATGGCAATAATACTTGCTTCATGGGGCTGCTTTGAGGATTGAATATGTTAGTACATGAAGCCCTGAGAACAATGCCTGGCCTGTGTGCTCTGAGTGAGTATTAGCTAATGTTGTTTTGATGACTTAATTGTTTTTCCTATGTGTTCTCGTTGTACCCTGAGCTTACACAACGCAGCATGGGCGAAGCAGGAAAACTTCCTAGAGGAGACAATATCAGAACTGGGGTAGAGGGAAGCGAAGGTGATCCAGGTTGAGGGAACAGCATGTACAAAATCACAGGAGGTTGGTATTTGGTGGGACAGGAGTGTTAGGTAACATTTTAGAAAGATTGCTGGTTGTATTACAGAGAAGAAATGAAATGGTTACAGTGAAAAATCTAAGACTGGAAGGAGCAAGAGTCTACAGACCCAAAAAGGGTGAGGGCTGGCTTCTGAGATTTTGAGAACAGAGGGTGATGGGACCTATGAGAAGTGAGAACTGCCAGGCAATCAGCTCACACCGCCATCACCCCTAAGAGACAGGGAGAGAGAATGAATTGGGGAGCAGCACCTTGCATCTTTCCCTGCCCCCGGGAGCCCCCACCTTGGCAGGGGGTTTGAAGATTTTCCAGCTGAGCAGATTAGGTCATAATGAGGCAAGGTGTTGGCTGGGTGACTGAGCTGCACCCGGCCTTGATCCTCTTGGAGCCCAAGGACTTAGTTCACGCCTGGTGGAGTATCCTTAGTGGCAGCCTCCAGGCTGGGGGCCAGGAGTGAGCTGGGGAGCATGTTTGAACACCGGACCCTGTGTGCAGCACAGGTCCCCAGGCGCTGACACTTTGAAGCTACAAAAAGACAGACACGCCCTCCTGTTAAGGGAACGTCACGTCCCCAGCAGCAGCAGGGAAAGCCTGCCTGGAGGGGCATGCCAGGATCCAGTGGTGTTACAGGGGCTGACCTTGTTTTCCCAAATGCCCCAAGCCCCAGGTCTTGCAGTGTGCCTTGCCTTTCCTCCTCAGGCTATCTGTTTTTGCAAACCAAATATGAGACAATGTTGTGCTCAGATAGCAGGAAGGATTGAGGTTAGATGTAGAGAAAAGCTGTTTGCCGAGGAACTTTGAGGGCTCTTTCTTCAGGGTCTGGGTCCCAGGAGTCCCTGGTTTGTCCAGAGGAAGGGGAAGACCACTTCCTGCTCCTCCAGCCCAGGAAGCTGCCCGGCGCTGGCTTCCCCTCCCCCTGCACCCTTTTCTGCTCCTCCCTGCTGCTCAGTGCCCTTTCCATTGTGGCATCCCTTTGCAGCTCAGCTCCCATGCCCAGCTAGAGGAGAGAGAAGCACCCCCATGGGCCTGGCCCTCGGGCAACGAACATGGGAGTCTCCAGCTGGATAGTGCTCCCTGGAGCACTATGTCATTACCAGGAACATGGTCCTATTTCAGCAAATTCTCATCCTCTGGGGCTGCTGGGGCTGTAGGAGGCTGTGGAGGGCTCAGTCCCTGCTGGCTGTGTGGGACCAGGTGTTCTGAAATGGCAAATGCTTCAACTCACGTTTTCTCCGTGCTCCACGCACGCTTTGATAATAGTCCTTAGGTGGGCACAGCTCTTTACAGTTTGCAGAAAGCTTTCATGTGAGAGATTTCATTTGGTCCTTACAACACTCTTTGGAGGCAGGTGGGGGGTGTGAGTGCCATTGCACAGATTTTGAAACTGAGGCCAGGAGGAGTGGACTCAAGGGGGTGCAGCTTGTTGGGGGCCGAGATGGGACCAGAACGGAGGCACCCTGCCATGGCGTGGTGCTCCCCCACCTTGGTCTCACTCTCTGGGTAACACACTATTAAACCTGGGCCACCCTCTGGCCCCAAGCCATGTCTTGGCACCTTAAATATATGAGCAGTGAGAAAGAGAGGTGGGGTACAGAGGGTTTTTTTAAGAAAGCTGGGCTGTTTTCTCTCTTCTCTGGCAGGCATGCCAATATGACATGAAGAAAAGGCAATTTTTTTAGATCTTCAGTTCTGGGCAAGATGGAATAAACCAAGTTGGTCTCAGTTGGCTTCCTTGGAAGAATTTCAGGGTGCAGAGACTGGATCTGAAGGCCCAGTAGGTCAGGAGCCAACAGGATCACTGCTCTGGGGAATGAAAAGTCAATCTGGTGGAGCTACTGTGATGCCACACTAATGGGCGGCTCAGTCCTAATCATAATAGTTTTTAAAGTGTAACCAGGGTTTACTGTGGACCAGGCACTATGCTAAGAGCTCTCTGTTACCTTATTTAATCCTTACAGCGACCTGTGAAGTTGATGTGAGTATCCCCAGGGCCAGCCTCGTTGGTGTGGGACCCATGCAGTCACACAGGGCCCAGGGCTTGATTTGATGCTCTGCTGTCACCATCTTGAAATTCTTAATATTTTTTAGCAAGGTGCCCCATATTTTCATTTTGTATTGGGCCCTGTCGATTCTGTAGCTGGTCCTGATTATCCCCACTCCTCTTACGAGGACACAGAAGCAAAGGGTGATCATTCGGTGACTGTCTTCGTTTCCCGGGGCTGGTGTAACAAAGTTCCATAAACTGGGTGGCTCAAAGCAACAAAACGTTGTGGTCTCACATTCTGGAGCCTGGAAGTCCGAAATCAAGGTGTCGGAAGAGCCGAGCCCCTGCTGAAGTCTGTGGGGAAGACTCTGGCTCCTGACAGTGGCTGGCAGTCCCTGGTGTTCCTTGGGTTGTGGTGTAACTCGGTGTCTGCCTCCATGGGTGCACGATGTTCTCCCCCTACCTGTGCCCCTTCTCCCCTTCTTAGAAGGACACCAGTCAAACCAGATTAAGAGCTCACCCCACCTCAGTATGACCTCATGTTAACTTGCCCAATCCCACCTGTAGCAATCCCAGTTCCAAATCAGGCCATATTTTGAGGTACTGGGGATTGGGACTTCAGTGTTTCTTTTTTGGGGGACACAATTCAACCCATAACAGTGACATTCCCAAGATTCCAGAATGGGGGGGCAGGTGGTGGTAGAACCAGGGTTTAGGCAACTTGGGTGTCTGACTCCAAGGCCTGGGGTCTTCTGCAGTAGAAGGCGGCTGATGTGGGTCACTCTGCTCTGTCCTTTGACCATGGGCAGTCGCCCCCCTTCTCCCAGCTTTGGTTCCCTCGTTTGTGAAATGCGACAGTCGGGGCTGCTGAGAGGCCCAAGCGAGACAGTGTGCCTACAAGAGCTGGGTGCACACCAGGAAGCTCAGCAGATCAAAGGAGCATGGTTAGCCGGAGCACAGTTCACTGGCATTTCTGATGATGCCTGGAAATATTCCTGATACAGTCTTCTCAAGCCTTCTCTGAATTCACTCAGAAACCGCTAATTAGAATTAATTCCGCCTACCCAGCCACAAAAAGTCAGAGAGTCATAATTGTTTCCCACTCAACTGGGAGATATTTGCCTAAGAAGTTCTGACTCCAGCCACAGAAATCTCTCCGTCCTCAGGGAGAGTGTGTACTTGGTGAAGAGGTGGGGAAGAACTCAACTTCCCATTCATGTCATCTGCTCACAGAGCTATTGTAGGCAGGCATCGCTCATTGGCTTATCTGAAATTGGATCCTCTCCAAAAAGCTTCACTGGAAATAATTGGAGCTCCCCTGTGGGTGGGAAAGAAGCCTTGTGGGGCTAAAGAGCTACCCCAAGCATACTCAAAACTGCAGAGGCAGGCAGTGCCTGGGAGGGGCCCCCCAGAGCGGCAAAGAAATCTTTGGATTTGGAGAAATTCTAAAGGAGCTTGTGTGACCGTGAGACCAAAAAGTCCCCATGTGAATATGCCTCATTTGCAGAGCATGCTAAGTTCAGAAATTGCAGACAAACTTTGGTTCTGCCAAGCCCGAGAGCCTTGGAAGTTGGTAGTATCACCCGCATTTTACAGACAAGGAAACTGAGGCTTCGTGAGCCTGACAGGACTTACCCCCGGGTCATCTGATCCCCCGGGTTCCCAACCCTGGCTGCACCTTAGAATCACCAGGCACACTGTAAAAATACGCCGAGCAACTCGGCAGGCGGAGCCTGGGCATCGATAGGTTTTTAAAAGCTCCTCAGGGGATACACATGTGCAGCCAGAACTAAGATCTGTTGCTCCAGAACCCTATGTTTCTCTGCTATCCATTGTGGTGGAATATTCCTTCTCACTCCCCACAGATGCCCCAAAGCAGGAGGCAGTTTTATGGCACGGGACGGGCACTGAGAGAGCCTCTGGTTAGACTCTGGTTCCAGCCAGAGTTCTCAAAACCATCCAGAACGGTTTCATCAGGCACAGGTAGGAGAACACTCCCCTGGAGGCCCATCCTAGTTTTTGCCCCCAATCCTATCCCTGTCCCTCATCTGCCCAGTTCTATCACCTATCACCCCCAAACAAGCAACCACAACTATGAGTTTCTTTTTCATCCTTGCAGATAATTTTTTGGGCATATACAAGTCAATTTAAAGATCTCTTCTTTTCCCCTCCTTTGACACAAGGGTAGTGTATCCTCCAGGCTGTTGAGGAGGCTTTTTTCTTCTAAACTTTGTATTGGACATCATTCAATATCAGTTACTTCCTTTTGTTTATTTTACATCTGTGTTCTATCAGCATAGGTTTTTAAAAAATCACTCTGAAAGGCAAGAACTTCTAACTTCTAAATGTGTCCTACTATAATTTTAAACCCATCTCCAGATCTCGTTCTTCTGTGGACCTGGAGATGCCAAGGAGAGAGAACATGGGGCTAGAAGGCTCGAGGCTAATTCTAACTTTGAGTTATTGTTTTTCTCCCCTTTGCTTTAAAATTAGGGGGTAAGAACCTCAGTTTATTCCCCGTCACCAGAGGTGGGGAAGTCAAGTCACATCACAGAGCAGAAGCCCTTGCCAACAAGGTGCAGTTAGTGGGAGTTTTAGGTCACTGTGAGAACCATCTCTCTCACGGTGAGTCACAAGCCTCAGTCAATTTAAGGAAACTGAATGCTGTCGACTTCTTCCCCTCAGCCGCTCAAGCTTTATTTGCTTCCTCCTCTGAGGAGATGACATGCGATGCTGTTCCTGGAGGAGGAAACTGGACAGTGTAGAGAGAGTAAGGGTTGCCTCCAGAGCCAAGGACTGAGGTGGGGGTGTGGTGGGTGGAGGTGGGGTTAGGGCTCTGGCAGCCCGCTGGGCCTGCGGTGGCTGCTCACTGGCTCTGGGAACCTGGGCGGTTGCCTCACAGGGGAGAGACAGGTGCCTTCAGACTCAGTGACTCCATTTCTTCACGTGTAAAATGGGGATGGAAACAGATGACTACAGACTGACTATGAGGAACCAAAGATACAATAGAGCTGAAATTATTTTATGAATGGAAAACACTGTACAAACACCAGCTTACTATTAATCCAGTATGTCTCCGTAACAAGTTAAAGCCTTGAAATGGCCCCATCTCTAGTCTTGAACGAGGAATTAGGTGCCCTGGGTCTGTCACTGTGGCTTGACCTCCCCAAGCCTCAGTTTCCCCTCCTGTGGAATGGACGTTCCAGCCTCAGAGTGGCTGGGGAGCTTCAGTAGGACGACAGGCCTGGTGCACGTGTGAGGGATGTGCTGACCTCATTCTCTTCCTTCCCTCAGGGCCAGGGACCTCACGGCGCCTCCACAGCAGCCGGCAGCCTCTCACCGCCACCTGCCCTTCTCTGCGCAGAGGGAGCGCCGGGGCCTGTTTCCCGGGCCGGTCTCTGATCTGCCTACACCTCAAGGTTTGATAGATCTTCTTGGCAAAGGCCCCCCCAAAAGATTCCTGCTAACGCTTGTCTAATCCTGCCTCTTGGCAAAGCACCGAACCCACAGGACTCCAGGAAGAGTCTTAAACCCCGATACTCCTCAGCCACTCCCGGTGGAGCGCCACAAAGGTGCTTTCTCTGTGGCTGGCTCCAGGTCCCCTGTGATTCCAGGAGCTGCCCAGTCCTCCGAGCCCCGCTCACCATCCTAGCGACGCCCATGGGAGCCGTGGCCCCAGCTGGATGAGGCCATTCCCAAGCAGGACCCAACCTTGCCACCTGCCGAGATAGCCACGCCGCCCCCCCTCCCGTGCCAGGCTGCCCGGGCAGACGGCAGGATGTCTGTGCCCCAGATCCAGATAGAAGAAGTGGTGGGTGGGGAAGAAGAGCCAGCAGCAGCGGCCCTGCCTCCCGACGACCACCTACGGACCCTGAAGGCCCTCACGGAGAAACTGAGGCTTGAGACCCGCAGGCCCTCTTACCTGGAGTGGCAAGCCAGGCTGGAGGAGCAGACATGGACCTTCCCGAGGCCGGCGGCAGAGCCGGAGGCCAGCCTGTGCCACGGGGAGTGTGCGGAGGGAGCGTCCTCGCTCCCCAGGAGAGAGCCCGGGCAGCAACCACCACTTAAGGGGAGTGCCCGTGCCAGCCAGGGCGAGGGCGAGGGGCCCCTCTCCACCGGCAAGCTGGAAGGCTTTGAAAGTATCGGGGAAGCTCTAACCTGGCTCCGGAAGGAACTGGTGAGTGGCTGCCCTTTCGAGTCTCTGGAAATAAGAAAATGCCATTCTCTGTCTCTCTTTCCCTCTCTTTCTCTCCTGTCTCTATCTCCTCCCACTTACATATCTGTAATCTTCATATTAAATGAAGGGTAGGCTTCATTACTATATGGTTACATGAGATCCATGTGTCAATCAGCCTTTAATTACAGATTCCAGGAAAGCGTTGCTCGTGAGAGCAGGAGCCCATGCTCTGAAGGTGTCCCCAACTTTCTGCCTACCCCAGTCCCATCACTGGCATCTCATTCACTTATTCCTGGACTGCTGAAGGGGCTCCTAGAGTTCCATTGCCCCCTCTCTGCTCTCTGAAAACTTCTCATCCTGCCAGTGACCCAGGGCTGCCTGCTGGGTGCCTGTGATCATTCGTTCAGCCAGTGTTTAGTGGTCTCTGCACCAGGCCCTGTGATGAGTAGTGGGACTATATGGGGTGCACCCTGGGGGTGGGGCTCCACCCCTCCAGGAGGCTGTGGTCTGTGGGGGAGACCTAATGTAAGCAGCAGAGGCTCAGCATGGAAAGTGCTCTTACGCGTTGTACATAAGGTGCTGCACAGAGGAAGGCATGATGGATTGTGCCTGGGCTTTGGTGAGGAGGTAGCAATTGGGCTGCACCTCGGAGGCTGAGTGGGAATCTGCCCAGAAGTCAGGGCTGGGGAGGACATTCCAGGTAGAATACGTGTGAGCAAAGGGAATGAGTGTGAGCAAAGGGCATGTTGTGTTTGGGAGCTGGGACAAGCAGCTCAGCCTTTTCCTGGAGTCCTATTAGCAGCACCTCTGCTCACACACTTTGAGTCTCAGCCTGAGAATGGGGGTGGGCACACAGAGCTCTAGACCCCCTTTCCCTCCCATCCCCCACACACACCCAGGGGAGAATCACTGGACCAGGGCATGACATTAATGCTGCCCATGCTCTCAGCCCCCTGCCCCACCCCATCACCCCAGGTCCAGGTGACATCTGTGGATTCAGGTCACTCTGGCCAGAGGCAAGTCCAGCAACTAAGGGCCAACTGCCTTCCAGAGCCAGTAGTCTGGCCCTGGGTCAACAGGGTATACAGATGCCTGCTTGGCTAGAGTTGCTAGAATCCTGAAAAATAAAGCTCCATTGGAGACTGGAAGTCTTCAAGAGCTTCCCTCTATCAGAGGGAAATCGTTGGCGTTCCTGGGGCAGGACCCTCAGGGACTCAGGTATCTGATTAATTGTAAATCTTTTGTGGTTTTAATCACTGATGCTGAGAATGCTTCTCACAACACACTACTCCATTATGTCTGTCTTTGGTAACTAGAGTGTGTGCACACTGTTGAGTTTTATAGAAGATGAGGCATGTATGGATTCTGCAAGCGTCTCTAGGGAGCTCTGCCCCCACTGGCTGCTCAGGAGGTGGTAGAAGAGGTGAGGAGAGATGGATATGCAGTGGCCCCAGGACAGACCCCCAAATTCCTGATGCTAAACTGTTTTGATTTGTTTTCATAAAATTAGAGGGACAAAAAAATATTCCCATTCATCAAGGATTCAGTGTGTTGACTTCCGGTTCATTTGAGGTTTTGGTGCTTTGGGAAGAAGGAGATTTTACTTTCCAAATAAATTAGAATTCTCCATGGATCCACCTTTGGGATAGGGATTAGGGAAGGAATTCTCCTCTATGGGTAAACTAGTAGGGCATTGTCTAGAGCTTGCACTCATCATGTAATGGACTGAAATGTTGCCTTGCAACTCTGGTGCCATAGTAGAATCCTCTGGGGAGCCTTTAAAACTATCAAAGCTCAGACCACACCCAAGACCAACGAAATCAGAATCTGGGAATGGGGAGAAGGGTCCAGGCCTCCCTGTTTCTAAAGCTCCCCAGGTGATTCCAATGTGCAACCAGGGTAGAGAACCACTGCTTTAGATCTACAGGTCATGCTGGGCTTTGGTGAGCAATCCTAGCAGCACCGGGTGGCCCAGAGTGTGCAGGCTGAAAGGAGGAGAGTGTCCCTGAGTACAGAGCAGTCATGGATAGTGTATAGAGTAATACACCAGAGGCAGAGAGCGTAGCATTTATTGTGAAGATGATTTGGCTGCCAAAGGCTGTGTCTTAAAGAGGCACAGGGAATAGTAGCATTATTAAGAATGCTTTGTATTTGCATAGCATTTACTTCTCGGGTGATGAGAGAGTGTTACCGGGGTTGGGTAATAATAATAGTGCAATTTGTTACTAATTGAGTGCTTACCTTGTGCCAGGTACTTTACATGCATTAATTACTTCCTGACACCTCCCAGTTGCCCCATTTGACAGAAGAGGAAACAGGCTCAGAGAGGAAGGCAGCAATAAATAAGAGGAGGCCCATCTGATTGCACAACCCGTGCTCTTCTTGGCCACCACGCTGAGGGCAGAAGGAGAACGAGACAGAATCCCAACCCTCACTCCTTTATCTCTTTGATCCTCACAATACTCTGAGACTGTTGCTATCATCTCCATTTTACAGATTGGTAAACTGAGGCTCATGGAAATCAGGTGACTGCCTAGGTGTATATGTCTAGAAAGTGGTTCAGGTCCTCACAACTGAGAGCTGTGGGGAGAGAGGCAGGAGACGAGGCTGGAGGAGTGGCCAATTGGCACAGGGTCACTTGGCCATGCTGAGGAGAATAGCAACAGGGGCAGATTCATGCTCCAGAAATCTCTCTGGCTGCAGGATAGAGTATCTATTAGAGCAGGGCTTCTCAAACTCCCATGTGCATACAGATTACCTGGGTCTCTTACGATGAAGATTCTGATCCAGTAAGCCTGGGATGAGCCCCCAACTCTGATTATCCAATGAGCTCCAAGGATGTGCTGTCCTGTTGGTCCATGGAATACACATGGAGTATCGAGAAATGAGAGACTAAACCAGACCCAGGGGAACCATGAAGGAGCTCAGAAGGAAGACCCAGGGATCTCCCAGCTTGAGCCTTGGGCCCTGGCTCTGCCGTGACAGCCCATGTGGCTTTTGGCTCGGTGAATGGACTCACAGCATCTCAAAACGAGTGATCCAGAGCCACATGTCTCTCAGAGGATTGTATCTCTGAGAAGATCAAAAGCAGCCAGAAAGCAGACTGGCAGGCAGGCACACTCAAACCTGCAATTCTGCCTGCATTAGGATTAAACAGTCACAAAGGCAACCTGTAAAAGTCTTTGAATTGAAAACACAGGGTTCAAAATGTTAACAACACACATTCTCATGTTTTTAAAAGTCTCAGACAAAATAGTAAAATTAATGTCATTGTTTTTCTGATTCTTCATCTGTTAACTCATTGAAGGTTATTTTTCAAGATTAATCTATTTTTCAACCCAATGACACTGGTTTGAAATGGCTTTTGTTATATTTTAAGCCCAGAATCGAGTTTTCCTCTATACCCAGGCAGGTCTTTCCCTGCCGATTTGTCAGACTCATTTGCAGATTCATCCGTTTCTTCTTATGTGGCCAAGGCAACAGATTGAACATCTGAAATTCAGACAGTCGTTTGGATGTTTTCCCTTCATGATGCCAAACACCCAAATTGATTAAAGGTTTGACTGAATTCCCCCGTTGTTTTTGGCTCATCCATGTTTTTGTGCCCAGTAGAAGGCAGGCCAGGAACATTTTTCTGACAATTTAGCGAATATCCCAGGAGCAGCTCATACCACCAGGAAGGCATTGGTGATCTGTTCAGGCACAGGAAGTGCTGGAACTGGTTCCAGCCTCCCTGCTCCAGATAAGTCCAGCTAAAAGGCAGAGGAGTGACTGTGAATCTTGAATTATTTCCAAAGCAAGGAAGGAATCCTAACAGCTCCCTCCTGGATCCACTCTCCCGGCTTTCACCGTGAGGAAAACGACAGTCACTCCATGCCATGGAGCAAGAGGGCTTTTGTAGCCAAAGGGCTAAAGAAAGCACAGGACATGTTCTGAGACATGAGCCTCTATTGTGGGGCTTACCGAGAGGATGGGAAGTCGAGTCACGTCGCCCTGAATTCAGGAGCTTTTCTGAATGGATTCAGGAGCTGCTCTGAAAGGCAGCAGGTTCAGAGCTCAATGTGAAAATACTCTGCGCTTTGGGGTGGCTGAAAAAGTTTGTTCTAAGGGCTCGACATTCCAATGGGTATGAGAACATAAGGTGGGCTTGCAACTTGGGGAGGGATTGATTGTAATCAACAGGGAGCAGGGGAGGATCAATGATGATTTTGTAGATAACAGTATCTTAGGGAGTCTCTGGGAGGAGGTAGTTATACATTACATTTAGTACAGACAAGAATAGGTCAAACATTAACTGTCTTAGGTCAAGCAAACTGCTATGTGCAGTCTTCAAGACACTGGGGGGCCCGGGGTTCCCACACTCCAGATGCCCCCAGAGGCCTCCAGGTGAAGCAGTTTTTCCTTCAGTCAAGGAGGACGTGGCTCCTCAAACCCTGCTAGCATTACTCCTCCACCTAAGAAAAGGTCTGACCTTCGATCCCAGGTGGATTCCAGAGAACCAAGTGTCAGCATTCGGCTGTGACGGTCAGGGTGAGCTCCCTCTCCCCTAGGCAGCTGAGAAGGCTGCCTGACTCCTCCAGCTGAGGTCCAGCCTCACCGTTCCCAGACGATCGAGTTAGAACCAGGTTACTGCAACTCTTTTTTCTTGTCCCAAGCTGCTCAAGTTGCCAGAAATTTGCAGCATCCAGCATTCCAGCTCACTGGGAGGCCAAGTAGCCTGGGGTGGGGGTAATGACCCAGGAAGGGGTGAGCTAAAAAGGTCAAAGCCAGGAAGCTGTGGGACTCTCCATCCCTGCACTCAAGCTGGGCCTGGAATTCAGAACATTCACAAACCGCCTTGGACTGGGTTTTGGTCAAGCCAGCCAGGCTGTGGGCTTGGTCCCCAAGCTTCTTAGCATTCAGCAAAAGGGAAAAGGGACTGTCTCTCCTGTCTTTTCAATCCTGCTAAAAAGTTCTCCTTGCCAACATGAAAGTCTTCTGCTCTGTCTGTGTGGTGCCAGATCCAGATGAAACTAAAAACAAAACACAGCATTCCAACTCCTTAATGGCTTGTCTTTGTGGTGAGAATCCCTGGGTGTTGATAGATATTTTCCTTTTAGCTTCATGCGAGTGTTTTATCCCGATAGACAAAAGGTGTTAGCAAAAGGGAAAGGAAACCTGGCAAGTTTTAATAATTCGAGGAGGCTGTGGCAAGAGTCCAGAAGACCAGAATTCAGCTGTTCCCACTGGGCTGGGAGCTTCACTCCCTGCTGCTCGGATCCTTTGATCTCAAACTGGGAGCTCTCTCCTGGTTAACCCTCTCTTGCCCGGGCTGCCCATTTGGCAAGCAAATGACTGGTCTCTCTAGGCACAGCCCTCAGAAGCCAATATTCTCTATACCGGCTGAATGATAAGGCCAAATGACAGCTTGGGCTCACTGAGCATTTTCTGATGGGGCTGGAGGTGAGAAATTTGGAAATGACAGCTATGT